>OX382348.1:0-90000 GCA_947507615.1 Hemithea aestivaria | reverse complement strand
TTTCGGCTATCTTCAAAATTTTTTCAGGAAACTTTTCAGTAATTCCAATTTATTTGACATCCTCGTAACTTCCTGCGTCTCCAGATATATTGCACGTCGCGATCGGACAAGGTGAAATTACAATTCTTACCCACCCCCACGCCACCCACTATTACTTAGTTGTTTTTAAACGCAGTTGGTGAACATATCGCTTGCGCGATCTAAATTGACGGCAGCGCCATCTAGCGCAAAATAATTTTGACAAGAATATATTTTTATTAATTAAGTGTTGTGTACGTGGTTTATTGCCAAAAAATTTAATATATTTTTAAAACTTTTGGACCCTCTGCAGGGCTCTTTACACCCTGTGGAGCTTTTAACTTAATTATTTATTGTAAATTGCAATTAAATTCACTTACCAATAATAAGTAGGTTAGGTTTGTGGAATAATATGTTCAACCCCCAGCGCACCCCCCCAAGGGCCCGCGCTACAAGTGAAGGGCCGATGAAAGCTGCCTTGTCGAAGGCTCCTCCGGCCAAGGATGGCTTTGTGCGGAGGAGGTCTGGGGAGCTTGAGTCGCTAAGTACAGCGGCTCATTCCTCCCAGACCACCGCTGCCGCAGCCAAACATCCGGAGAAGCCACTCGCAGGAACAAAAGCGAATCTCACCTTCACTATCCCGCATGCGAGTAACGCGGCACCCAAGGTAAAGGAGCTGTTTGCGGAGTCGAAGCGGATAGTGGAGGCGAAAGCGAAAATTAAGGAAACGAAGAAAAAGATGGACGAGAACACCAACATGAAGAAAGAAGTCAAGACTGCGATACACGAATGTCTAGATTTATTGATAAGGTTATTGAAGGAGTCTGAAGACGACAAGGGGAAAGGTCAGATACAAATTGAAAAAACAGAGGTCGAGACAGGAAATAAAACGGAAAAGAAGGAAGAAGTGAGAAAGATGGTAAAGGTGATAGAAGAAAATAACACTTTACTAAAAGAAAATATGGAAGAAATGGGAAGACTACGGAATGTGATAGTGAACCAACAGGAGATGGAAAGAGGAAGCTACGCGAATGTGGCGGCCGGCCCTCCCAGGGTCAAACCGGTTGTAGGGACGGCCGTCCACTCGGTAGTGGTCAGCTCAGAAGTAGAATCGGAAACTAGCGAACAGGTGTTAGAGAAGATAAGAGTGGCAGTTAATGCAAGGGAAGAGGGAATTAAAATAGACAACATTAGAAAGGCAAAGGACTGTAAAGTGATTATAGGATGTGAAACAAGAGAGGAAATAGGGAGAGTAAAGGAGAAATTGAAAACAGCAGGAAAGAGTCTAAGTGTGGTGGAAATGACAAACAAGGACCCCCTTGTCATCCTTAGAGATGTAATGCGGTACAACAAGGATGAGCAAGTGGTGGAAGGGCTAAGGGTGCAAAATAGGGACATGTTCGAAGGCATTGAACCTGAAAATAACAGGATAGAGGTGAAATTTAGAAAAAGGACGCGGAACCCTCTCACCGAGCACATCGTACTGAAAGTGTCTCCCAAAATCTGGACACGCATGACGGAAGCTGGCAAGGTGCACATCGACCTGCAACGGGTGAAAGTGGCAGACCATTCGCCACTGATACAGTGCGCGCGGTGTCTTGGATACGGCCACGGGAAACGATTTTGTCAGGATCCCGTGGACGTATGCAGCCACTGCGGGGGGCCTCACCTCAGGTCGGAGTGCACCAGGCTGGCGGAGGGTACGCTGCCGCGATGCGTAAACTGTGTGGGCGCCAAGCTCGAGCGGGTGGACCACAACGCCTTCAGCGAGGAGTGTCCTGTCAGAAGGCGTTGGGATGCACTCGCCCGCTCCACAGTTCAATACTGTTAAAGGCGCCCACGGGAACATTACGGCAGCAAACTTGAACAAGATATTGGGAGGGGGAGATACGGACAAACGATGTGCTCGGTGGGATGGAAAGGAAGTGGAAAAAGGAGAGGAGAGCAGAAAGTGGAAAAAGGAAGAGGAGACGGTCCTACTCGTTTTTAAATTGTGGAAAGGGATACGAAAGGATGATTTTTCTTCGGAAAAGCCAAATAAGGAGAAAGCAAATTGGGACTGGTTTCTTATGGAATCGGCCAAAATTTGGAGGAAAGGGGAATACAAGAGGGACACAATTGCAAAACGAGTGAGACCGCCAAGGAAGTGCAAAGTTCTGAAAAAATGTAGGACAGGAAATAGAGACATCAATTTGGGTGGAGAAATTGAGAGCGACATCCCCAGCGCTGTGAAATTGGCGGTAGAGACAAATGACGGAAGGGTCTCCTTCCACCCCAGTGTAACAAAACAATGCGCGAATTACTTAGCAGCAATAATTCGAAAGAAAATGCTGACGCATTTTTGGATTAAAATAAAACACACTGGTGTGAAGGTCCGGAGTAAGCTTGCATCCGCTGAGGATGCCGCTCTCAGCACTGAAATAGAAAAGAAAACAGAACAAGAAAAACTGGATACATACGATAAAAATGAAGAGGATAACAAATTAACGACGTTTTTATTGCGAAATGCTACAGATAAATATATATAAACAGAATGAATTAAATAAATGAATATAGCGCCAAATAACAAATATATACATCAAAATAAAAGGAAAGAAAGGAAGAAGGGCAATCAAGTTCCCTGTCACCCACACGGGGGTAAACGGAGCGCAAAACATTAAAAAAAAAAAAAAAAAAAAACCTAACCTGCTAAGGACGCTGCACTGGAAGAAGCCGTGACGACGATGGACTACGACCGCTGCCCGGTTTCATTCGTCAAGCGACAGATACGTCTGCGATCGCTTGACGAATGGAATCGGAGGTATAGGTCTGCAACGACTGCTGCCATAACGCGGATGTTCTTCCCCTGTGCGATCGAGGCATACAGGACGGTGAGGAAATTACAAATAAGAGCAACTACAACACAAGCTTTGACAGGACACGGTGGACTCTCTGAATACTTGCACCGATTTAAATGTAAGGAGAGTCCAGCGTGTCTCTGTGACCGGGATACAAAGGAGACGGTCCCTCACCTCCTGTTCGAATGCCCAGTCCTCGATCGACGGCGGGAGGACCTAAGACAAGAAATTAGAGACGACATCACTGAGACAAACGTTGCAGAAGTAATGGCGGGAAAAAATAGAGAGGCACTGATAAACTACCTGGAAGATATGATGAAGTCAGCTATCAGAAGAAACAAAACGCGCACATTAGCGCAAGACATAAATTAGAAAACAGATGGTATAAACCAAACCGAAAAAACAAGATCCCTGTCAACCCACACGGGGGAGAATGGCATAATTTAAATAAAAAAAACCGGTCAAGTACGAGTAGGACTCGAGCACCGAGGGTTCCGTACAAACCTACGGGTTTCTACGGAACCCTAAGGAAAAGTGGGTATAATTTTATATACTGTAGGTTTTGATTCCCTTGCGAGTACTTGCGAGTTTAAAAATATGCGGCTAAAATTGCTGTTTCTTTTGATTGCGTTGACATAGATGTTTGTTTTTTTTTACAGCTTAAAGTTATTATAACGCTGAGTATTTGGTATGAATTTCAATTTAATACCTGTACGCGTTCTTGAGAAAAGGGATAGTAAATTCAAAATTATTAAAAATATTTTTTTATATGATGTAACTAAAAATTTACAGTTTTCGCAATTTTTCCTATGCTTGTGATTTAAGACGTTGCTGCGTACCAAATTTTAAGATTCTGAGTTAGCGGCAAGTACCCTGTAGGTTTTGATTTCCTAGAGAGTAGTCGCGAGTTAAAAAATACGGCTAAAATTGCTGTTTCTTTTGAATGCTTTGAGATAGAGGTTTGATTTTTTTACAGTTTAAAGGTATTATAGACCTTAGTAATTGATATGAATTTCAGTTTAATACCTGCACGCGTTCATGAGAAATAAGGTAGTACGTATGAAATTATTAAAAATATTTTTTATATGATGTAACTAAAAATGTACAATTTTCGCAATTTTTCCTTTATCTGTGCTCTAAGGAGTTGCTTTGTGAAAAATTTCAAGATTCTAAAATCACGGGAAGTACCCTGTAGGTTTTGATTTTTTGAGAGTAGTTGCGAGTTTAAAATTTCGACTAAAATTGCTGTTTCTTTTAAATGCGTTGACATAGAGGTTTGATTTTATTACAGTTTAAAGGTATTATAGACTTGAGTATTTGATATGAATTTCAATTTAATACGTTTACGCGTTCATGAGAAAAGGGGTAGTAGGTATAAAATTATTCAAAATATTTTTTTCATATGATGCAAATTAAAATTTATAGCTTTCGCAATTTTTCCTTTATTTGTGCTCTAAGGAGTTGCTTCGTGCCAAATTTCAAGATTCTGGGTTCACGGGAAGTACCCCGTAGGTTTTGATTTATTTGGTAATGTCGAAAATTTGCTGAAATTTGCGACATATTCAACTATATCTTTTGATTGCGTTGGCCTAGAAGTTTGAAATTTTCACAGCTCTAAGAGGCAATAGACTTTAGTATTTCCTATAAATTTCAGCTTGTTACCTTCACGCGTTCCTGAGAAAAAGGGTCTTGACAGACAGACAGACAGACAGACGGACGGACAACAAAGTGATCCTATAAGGGTTCCGTTTTTTCCTTTTGAGGTACGGAACCCTAAAAAGTAAAAAAAAAACCTAACCTAACCTTTTTTTTTTTTTTTTTTTTTTTTTAACCCAGGAAAAATGCGTTACGCATCATCACCCCACGCCGGGGGGCGCGGGGCGGTATGTGGGACTCCCCCGCCAAAGATAACATAACCTGTTTTTTTTTTTTTTTTTTTTTTTTTTTTTGGTGGCAGTCCGTCCACTTGGTGGCAGTCCGTCCACTTGGTGGCAGTCCGTCCACTTGGTGGCAGTCCGTCCACTACTCCAGCAGTGGACGGACAGAGAGCACGGGTCCTTGACCTTCCGGCTCGTGCAGGTGCTTTCCGGGCACGGATGCTTCGGAAAGTACTTGCACCACATAGCCGGCAGGGAACCGACCCCTGCTTGCCACCACTGTGGTAGCGACGTGGATACGGCGCAGCACACACTGGAGGAGTGCCCAGCATGGGTCAGTGAGCGCCGTACCCTCGTCGCTGTTATGGGGGGCGAACTCTCGCTGGAAACCATGGTAAGAGCCATGGTTGCAAGCGAGGAGTCGTGGCAGGCCGCGGTTTCGTTCTGCGAGAGTGTCATCTCGCAGAAGGAGATCGCGGAACGCGAACGGGAGGTCACCACCGACCTCCCGATGCGTGCCCGGAGAAGGGGGCGTCGGAGGCGTATCTTCCACGCCCTTCTCCAGCCCCCATAACCTGGGTCTAGGCGGCGAATACGGGGGTATTCGTCGCCGCAAGAACAGACCCACGAGGTGGCGCGCGCGGTGTTTCCGCGCGCCCCTTGAGAGGGTGGGGTGAAACTCCTCTTCACCCCACCGCGGAGGGGTCCTCCTGTCAGTGAGGACCAAACGCCGCCGGGGCCGCGGATGAATGCTTCGGCGTACCCGTTGCCCCGGCATTATGGCGTCCCGCAGGAACACCCCCAGGTTTTTTAGTGGGTATCCCCGCCGCTCCCATCTTTGGCGGGGGAGTCCCACATACCGCCCCGCGCCCCCCGGCGCGGGGTGATGATGCGTAACGCATTTTTCCTGGGTCAAAAAAAAAAAAAGATAACCTAACCTTTTTTTTTTTTTTTTTTTTTTTTTTTTTTTTTTTTTTGGTTACCCAGAAGAATCTGCCAACAGATACCAGCCCTGCGGGGACAAGGTGGTTATGTGAGGTTGGGAAGTCCCTGAAGGGGATAATTCGTCCCGACTCACTAAACTTCTGGGGTGTTCCACGATCGCCCAAAAAAGGGCGGACTACGGGATCGAAAACGCACCGCGGCCCGCCGGCGAGTGTCCGCGGATGGACCTAACACTACTGATGTGGAGCTTTCCGAGGGGGTATTAGCCCGTCGGAAAACCCCACATGTGTCGCCTCCGAAACACGGTGGAGGCGCTCACCTCTCGAGGCCAGACTGTGCAGATGACAGAACTCCCCGTCTGCCATCTACAGACCTCCTACATACCCACAAGTACACTTCCTCTAAATCTGTTGGAGGAAGGCGCGCCGGCGGCGACCAGGTCGTCGTCGACGCATTGGAAGCGACGCTGGGTCGACTTCCCGCTCCCTCTCCGCAGCCTCCTTGGCGGTCATGATCTCCTCCGCGAAACACTCAACGGCTTGCCAAGCCTCCTCGCTGCGGCACATGGCAGCGACCATGGCAGGCAGCGAAAGGTCCGGCCCGACGACGGCGACCAACCTGTCGCGGTGAGCCATCCACGCCGGACACACAGCGCGGGTGTGCTGCGCTGTGTCCTCATCGCCAGCCGGGCAATGGTGGCAGGAAGCAAAAGGCTCCCTCTGCACGACCCGGCATAAGTACCGTCCGAAGCAGCCGTGACCAGTCAGCAGCTGCGTCAGACGGAACGTAAGCGGTCCGTGAGTGCGATCGACCCAATCCCTAAGGACGGGCCGAATCGCCTCCACCAGCTCCCGGCTAACAATTGGATCCTCCAGGCGCAAGGTCCACTTACGGAGAACCTCTGAGCGCGCTTCCTCCTGCCAGTGGGCGATCTCCCGCTGGGGTGGGTCCACACCATCTGCTCGTCTCGCCGCAATACGCCGCCAGTATACCTGCGCGACGGCCTCTGCGTCAAGGTCCCACGGTGGCACACCTGCTAAAAGGCACGCCGCAGTGCACGACACGGTGCGGTACGCCCGGGCCACTCTGAGCGCCATGACTCGCTGCGGACGTCGCAGCAGGGTCAAGGCGTTACGGCTCAGAGAACCTGCCCATATGGGCGCACCGTACAGCGCCATACACCTCACCACGCCAGTATACAGCCGCCTACACCTGGCCGTAGGCCCCCCTATATTTGGCAGCAATTTACTGAGACCCCCGGCTGCAGCCACCAGTCTTGGGGCCAAGCGCCGGAAGTGCTCTTCGTACTTCCACCGACTGTCGAGAACGAGGCCAAGGTACTTGAGCGCGTTCCCGACAGCAATGGAAGCACCTCCTACGATGATGCTGCTGGCCTCTGGAGGACGGTTTCGGGGGCCGTGAAACGTGATAGCCTCCGACTTGTGGAGCGCCACCTCAAGCCCTAGGGACCTGATGCGACGCACCACTTCCGCCACTGCCGCCGTTGCGAGCACAGCCGCTTCGCGATGATTGGGGCCGCGGGCTGTCACCAGAGTGTCATCCGCGTAGCAGAGCACGCTGACACCTGGGAGAGTGGAGCCACGCAACACCCAATCATAGCCTATGTCCCACAGGAGCGGTCCGAGGACCGACCCCTGAGGAACACCGCAGGCCATGTCCCACGAACGCCATTGGCCATCACGCGCCGGATACCTCACACACCGAGCCACGAAATAGTCCTCCAGGACCCGTCGGAGGTACAGTGGGACGTTGTGGTACCTCAATGCGGCCTTGATGGTCTCCCAGGGGAGAGAGTTGAAGGCATTGGAGATATCCAAAGATACCGCCAGCAACACTCCCCCCTGCGACACCGCCTCCTCCGCAAGCTCCTTCACGCGGGTGATGGCGTCCAAAGTGGACCGACCAGCACGAAAGCCGTACTGAGCATCATCCAGCCCAGGCTCCATTGACCCGATGATGCGGACTGCGAGCACCCGTTCAAAGAGCTTGCTCAGGTCGCTCAACAGGACAATGGGCCGGTAAGCTGAAGGATCCTCCGTAGGGCGGCCACTCTTCCGCAAAAGAACCAATTTCCCCACCTTCCACTGCGTGGGGAAACGACCGCAGGTGAGACACAACGTGAAGAGCGATCTTGCCCACTCTTCCAAAGGCTTCAAGGCCACTCGGATCGCTCTCCCCGGAATGCCATCCAAACCAGGGGCGGTTCTTTTGGAGCGAAGTCGCAAAAGAACCGCACCTAGCTCGGCTGCAGTTACAGGCGGAATCTCCACCTCGGCCGCATCATCGTCAACATTATTGCTCGCCATGACTGGAGGCACCCACACACCCCTATGGGGAAATAAAGCACCAACCACACGCTCCACGAACTCGGGCTCGAGACTGGACGTGATAGGAGGAGCCCAGGGCCGTAGCTTAGCTCTGACGAGCTTGTACGGCTTTCCCCACGGGTCCCTGTTGAGTGACTCGAGCCACTCCTTCCAACAGGAGTCCTTGGCATTGGCGATGCCCTGCTGCAACGCCAGACACGCACTGCGATAATCCGCGTACAGTACGTCCTCACGATCTCTGTCCCGGATCCTTCGCCTCCGAGCGCGGGCATATGCACGGCGTGTACGAAGGCAGCTTCTACGCAACTCGCGGAGCTCAGCCTTCCACCAATACACCCAGCGCCGGGGGGCGAAGGGTCCAGCACGTGGCATAGACGCGTCACATATACGCGTTAGCGCATCTGTGAGCCTAGCAGCCTCCACGTCCACATCTGTGGGCTCTGGATGGCCACGAGACCATGCCTCGACAATCGCGGCCTCCATGGCCAGCTCACTGTCAAAGCGACCTAACAGCCACCGACGATCATCTCCGCTAGTGGGAGTCCGGACTATAGCTGGGCCAGATGGGCTCGACAGCGCAAAACGAATGTACCGGTGATCAGAGAGGGTCTCCGCGTCCATGATCACTCTCCATCCTTCCACTCGATGAGCAAGGGGAGCGGAGGCAAAGGAGAGGTCGACGATCGACCCACCCTCGCGTCGCACGCAAGTGTTTTCGCGGCCTCTATTCAGGACGGCTAGGCCCATACTAACCGCCCAGTCTTCAAGCGCCTCACCCCGCACATCGGTTCTCGGCGATCCCCACGCCGTAGACTTGGCGTTGAAATCGCCGGCAACTAGCACAGGGCGAGGGTATGCGCGCCCAATGAAGGTCCCAGCTTCATCGAGCATGCGCTCAAACTCGGCCAGACCAACATTGGGCGAGCAATACACGCCTATGAACGCAGTACCACCTACGATGGCTAGAACGCATCCGCTCCCCCTGACCATGCTCTCGACAGGCAACACATCCGCACCACACACAACTATGGCGACAGAGCCCTCGCGATCACCGATCCAGTTATCCCTGGGAGGGATAGCGTAGGGCTCAGATATTACAGCCACGTCTGTCCTCCACTGCGCAAGGGTCTGGATCAAAAGATCCTGAGCCCTTGCGCAGTGGTTGATATTGGCCTGCAGAAACTGAAGGGCCATCTACTTGCCGGTCCTGCGTGCTCCTCTCCTAAACTTACCTCGGGGCGTCGCTTCACCGACGCACCCCCTGTCACCGACAATGTGAGTGGTTGGCTTTCCTGCGGCAGCACAGATCGCACAGTGCGGCTCGCGGTCGCATGTGCGGGAGACGTGACCTAACTGGCCACACTTAAAACACCGACCTGCCATGTCCATGTCACATTTACATACCCCGGAATAGTGACCCGGCCTCATGCACTTAAAACAGCGCATAGGCTTCGGGGCAATCGCCGACACACGTGCAGATGTCCAACCTATGATAAGGCGACCTGCTTCCACCACGCTCCTGGCAGCAGCTACTGGGCAGCCGACAATGACGCTCCCGGAAGGGCCGATCCGTCCCACTTTCAAAAGATCGCCGTCGCACGCACCAGCCTTCGCTACGGCCGCAGTGACCTCCTCAACAGTGACCGCATCGTCAAGCCCAACGACCCGAATGTCCGCGCGCATTACGGGCCGCTGGATCTTAACACCGTCTGGGCAGACCTCCCTTAGTTTGGCCACTAACTTATCGGCTTTAGCAGCTCCATCCTCACCGCCAATCTCGAGCAGCCGGGCACCGGTCGCCGCCCTCCGGAAGCGTACACTGTCGATGCCGAGAGCACTGAGATCTACGCGCTTCTTCGCCTCGGCGAGCACCGACTCATAAGTGACACCAGTCCTCTCCGCCTCAGGCTGCAGCGTGAGCGTCACCGCCGCTGTCTTAGGCGCAGGAGGTACCCTCACCTTAAATTTACCAGGTGGTGGAGCTTGCGCCTTAGCGCCGCGCTTCACCACTGTACTCCACGACATAGGAACCGGAGCCACAGCCACACCAGGAAGTGAGAAAGGCACCATCTGCGAAGCCTCTCTAGCAGCCATGGACTGCTTCTTCTTCTTCTTCTTTTTCTTCTTTCCTACGCTACCTAAAGCCTGAGCAGAGGGCGGCACACGAGAACCGACAATAGCAGTAGACGGCCGTGAAGGGGTTGCAGTACTCGCCACAACCTTCTCCTCAACCGCGAACCGCTGCTCAAGGCCCTGCAGACGGCCCTCCACCCCGGCGAGAACTTTGCGGGTTATTACGCCCGCCCAATCTTGTAAATTCGGCTGCGCGTCCACAGTCGCCGTCCGCTGCCGCAACTGGTCCATTTCGCGTCGAAGGTCCTCGATCTGCCTCTGAAGGCCGCTGTTTTCAGCCTTCAGGATTTCCAGCTCCTCAGGAACAGAGCGCAGGCCCAGCTCCAGAGTAGCTCCCCTGATAGTATCGACAGCGACCTTCAGGCTCCTCACCATAGTGCCCTTCAGGTTTTTAGACCTCAGGGCCACCTCGGAAACAATATTCAACGAACTGTAGACCATCTTGCGTAAAGTCTCCTCCGAGCGCGGCTCCGAACTCGAAGCCTGCTCCCCAAGATCTTTACGCATCTGTTCAACAGACCGCGTCCTCGCCAACAAATCTTCTTCGAGCCGCTCATCGCTTACACGGGGGGCCACAGGCTCCCGTTTCCTAGCTGGCCCAGTGCACTCACCTGTTTTAGAAGAGCCTCGCCCTCTCTTGCTCTTGTGAGCTGCTCCTTTCATAGGAGCTCCCATCGAGCCCACTCCGTCCGAGTCACCTTCAGTGTCTGGAGAACTCGGGTCCACCGATGACTCCACTGCCTCCGCCCCGCGCTTTCGCCAGAATCTGGCCGAAGCGCTCGGGCTGGCAGCCGCCGACGCCACTGTGCGGAAGCTGCTATCCGACAGTTCCGATTCGGACAAACGCGCTACACTTACCCTAAGCTCCCTACGCGCCGATTGTTCCACCGCGTCCGAAGACGCAACTACGTCAATTTTATTTATGCTATTTAAACTATCCATTACTTATCCCACGAGTGTGGGGGATCTACACAGTCCACCCAGGGAGTGCCCCCTGTCCCTGGGTAACCCTACTTACACACGGAGGTCGGGAGGTGTCCGTGGGTGACCTCTAGCGGGCCGGATACTGTCCGACCACCTCCGAAGAGGCGCTGTGGGCGGATAGGTCGACGCTCCACAGCTTTCAGGTTTTTTAAGGTGGTTGTCTCCACTGGGCCAGCCAACTAAGGCAAGCCCCTTCTCACTGGCGTCCGCACTACGAAACGTAGCCCGGAACGCTGCGTTTACTACTCAGGAGCCCACTCGCTTGTGAGGTGTCCCCCACATCCCTCTCCACTAAAACTACTCTAGCCTACACCTATCCCTACCCTACCTAACCCTACAGCCCGCCTACGCTACCCTAAGCCCCAACCCTCCCTCCAGGTATAGGTTTAGATTCCGGATAAAGGAGCAGAAGACGAAGGCCTCGCTCCCCGATCCCAAATCTAAACCCAACCCGTCCCCGAACGACCCCTCCTACACTACACCACCTACATCCTACCTAGCCTACACCTAGCACCCCGCCTAATCTAACCTAAGCCCCAACCCAGCCCCCCGCCCCTGCAGGTGTTGGCCGCACGGATCCCAAGACCCCGAAGGGAGTTACAATCCGTCCGTTACCAGGGTGCACCGGGAACCACTGCTAACCATAACCCCGAAGGGAGATGATGAGCAGTCGGACACACAAGGAGGTACCTGCGCGCACCCCAAGATAACCTAACCTGACCTAACCTAACCTAACCTAACCTAACCTAACCTAACAATATCACAGTATGACACGTCACCTAACCTAACAATATCACAGTATGACACGTCACCTAACCTAACAATATCACAGTATGACACGTCACCTAACCTAACAATATCACAGTATGACATGTCACCTAACCTAACAATATCACAGTATGACACGTCACCTAACCTAACAATATCACAGTATGACACGTCACCTAACCTAACAATATCACAGTATGACATGTCACCTAACCTAACAATATCTGGGGGCACGGCAGTGCCCCCGCCAAGTCGAGCAAAAAAAGCGGCACGGCCGTACCATCCTTTTCTGGAAGCAGTTCAGACCATTTTCGACCCCCTATAACTTCGTTGTGGAAAAAACTAGAAGCTTCAATTTTTTACAACCGAGTATGCATTGTATAAACACGATTTATTCCAAATTTCATGCAATTTGAACTAGTCGTTTAAAAATTATAACTAGTCAAAGTTTTGTAATTTTGTCACTCACTCACTCACTCACTCACTCACTGACCGATCATCAAAAGTCTAAGGCACTTCTAGCAAACATAGAAGGTTCATACTTGGTACATACTTAGAGTTTATTGTATAAACCATAGGAAAACTAAAAGAACATACAATTTCGGTCTAGTTTTCGAGATACATAAACTGCATAAATAATCTTTGTAATCCCGTATAAATGTATAGGATTACAAAGTTAGATTTGCAGTCAACGCTAAAAATTGCATAAAATCCCAATAATAATGCCATAATATATATGCCGTAATAATGTATAAAGCCAGGGAGGGATTATCCCGCCTTCTAGGTTTAGTCTGCTCCCATCTACGGGCGTCGTCACTTAAGATCAGGCGATATTGTGGGCAAAGGCTAACCTATAACGAATAAAAAAAAACAAAAAGTAGTGAGATGCCACCAAAAACATAACTTGTAAAAAATACCAAGTCTCGCAACTGCAGTTCTTCTACCGTAAAAAGTTGTGAGATCCATGTACTACCAAGTCGGTAAAATCTTTTGTGTTTTAAATTAATAGATTGACTTGGCAATCGCACTATTTTATCGGTATATTACTTGAGAGATACATTGTTGTGTTTTCATGCGATGGCCAAGTCGATCTATTAATTTAAAACACAAAAGATTTTACCGACTTGGTAGTACATGGATCTCACAACTTTTTACGGTAGAAGAACTGCAGTTGCGAGACTTGGTATTTTTTACAAGTAATGTTTTTGGTGGCATCACAGTATGACACGTCACCTAACCTAACAATATCACAGTATGACACGTCACCTAACCTAACAATATCACAGTATAACACGGGGGCGGCGGGCGCGGCGCGCGGGTGGTGCACGTGTTGCACGCGCGCAGTGCGTGCAACACAACGTGCACGTGTCATAGAATTAGAATTTATTTATGAACTCATTATTATTATGAAGATTTTCAATGTAAGAATAATATTATTATTATACTTGCAACTATTATTATAATTAAAGTTATGGATATAAAGTTGCAGATTATTGATTTCTTTGAAAAAAAAATATACAACATATTATCGTGATACGACCACAACTAAGTTACAAGTTTGCTTATATTCAATAAATAACGGGTTTTCAATAAAAATTAAACACAAATATAAACCATTTACATCATAAAATACATAAATTTACTCTTAGATATATTTTGAAGAGACATTTGCCTCTTCAAAATATATTACATCAAATTTCAATCCAATCATCATCAGCAGCTGTTATATTATGGATGATTCTTCGGAGGCAAAATTTTCGATGTCTGAAGGTTTATCTCCTAGACCAATAGACAAAACAGCATATTATATTTTTTTATATATAGTTTAGTGTTGTCGCTAACTGGTGCAAGTAGTATTTTTAAAATAATTGCAGTCTAGATACAAGAAATATTTTTTTGAAGTTCGTTCTCCTGATTAATATAGGGCGTCCGTTTGTCGTTTATCGGAACAAAGTGGTCGATATTTCATTTTCACTTTGACATATCAATATGAATTATAATCTAAACGAAAGGGATTGAATTGAACTCTTCTATAAAAAATATGTTTTAGTTATAACTACATTAGCGTATTTATAAATAAATAAATAAGAAGTGTCCGGCGTATAGTACTGATTAATGTGGCGCGACCTACGCTTGACCGTACTTGGTGAAGTAATTATAATGGGAGTATGGCACCCCGCGCGGGGGGCAGCCAGTCGTGCAACGGACGTGCTAGAAGGCGGACGTGCGGCTGGTACCTAAAATCCCGGTGTTACAAAGGTAAATATCTGATTCATCTGTGTTTGGTTCAGCTAGAAAACTGATTACAATGCCTTGTGTGAAAAAAAAAAAAAACTGTTTTGGGACTTTAATCTGAGTTTCGAGTCATGCTTTTGGATAGTAGATTCATGAAGAAAAATACAAATACTGAAGTCTATACGTATGATGAGTTATGATTGATTTTAGGCAAAATACTGATTCATCTGTGCCTGATTTATATGGTTAAACCCCTATATTAATCAGAAAATAAATTCGTTTTGTCCCCTTCAGCAGGAAAGGAGTGCTGTTGATGCGTATTTTTCCTATTATTGACCATGTTAACAGGTTTAGTATTGCTAATGACATATATTTTCCTCATCATATTATGCTTTTGAATAAGTATGCAAAAGTAACTGGAGTAAAATTTTATTTAACTTAATGTACGAGTAACTTTTGATATGTTTTAGATAAAAAGTAGGAATCATTATATAGGTACATAATAATAAATAATAATTTTATAGAAATATTGTAAAAAATGTAATCTAAGATGTCAATTAATAAAGAAAAATAAATATATAAACGTAATAATAATAAATATTCGGCACATCTGATGCAATATTTTCCTTGTCGTTTTTTTTTCTTGTCTTGTAACTATCATAAAAAATATTTATTCATAAGTAAAATTCTTTATGATATATCTAATTTATATTAAATGTTGCAGCTCACAAAAATGCCACGCAGTAAAGATGAAATAAAGGTGAAAAAGAAACTCGCAGAACGTAAAAGCACTTGATTTCATAACTTAGCCATAATTAATAATTTTATTTTACTAAGGCAGCATAATGTTGAAAGTGCCATTTAATTAAAGTTGATCTCAATTCTCATACTTTATTATTAGTGTATTATAAATACACTAATGCAATGTGATTGTTTTTTTAATTAGAATTAAAATTGTTTAAAATTGAGACTGATGTCAATAGTGTCATTATTAGAATAAGTTTTTACTTCTGTGATTTTCAAATAAAGATAGTTAATAGTTATGTGAGTTAATAAGTAAACAGGACTGATTAGACGGTTAAAAAAATTAACAGAGTAAAATATTACGTAGCAATTATCCTAACTTTGTAGCTCCTTACATACCTATATTTTGTATTATTATGTTAGAATAAGTTTGTACTTCTGTGATTTTTAATCATTATGAAAGGTTATATTATATAATAATAGCTCTATCAATAAGTATATTAAATAGGAACCATTAATTAAAATAAGCAACATAATGAAACAATATTAGTAACTTTTTTGTACTCAGAAAAATTATAATATGCACAATAGTTACACTTTTTGTTAAATAATAATATTCTCGTATCTTCATATTATTAAATAAACATATTATTGTTTGATATTAAATGATTGGGTATGGGCAACGGAACCCTAGGGGACAGAGGCTGGCTGATTTCCTGGAGAGAGAGGAACTCTTCATGATGAACTCTTTCTTCCAGAAGCCGCCTCACAGGAAATGGACCTGGATGAGCCCCGATGGTTCCACGAGAAATGAGATAGACTTCATCATGACCGACAAGAAACGGATATTTAGTGATGTCTCTGTGATCAACAGGGTTAAAACCGGCAGTGATCACCGACTTGTACGAGGCTCACTAAATATAAACGTTAAGCTAGAAAGGTCCAGTCTGATGTAGTCTACGCTCCGACCTACCAGTGCCCATATTCAAAACCCCGAAAGCTTCCAACTCGAGCTCACAAACCGCTTTGCTTGCCTTGAGAACTTAGCATCAGTGGACGTGATCAACGACGGGCTAGTGGAAGCTGTACGCACGGTCCAAGTTTTTTAGACCCCGTCGTAAAGATAGACCTCAGAAATTGGCTGATCAAACCTTAAACCTCATGGCTGAACGACGCTCGTTACAGTTGCAATCTCCCGATGACGCCGAGTCTTATAGGCAGCTCAATAGACGTATATCTAAGTCCTTGCGTCATGATCTGCGTCTCTTTAACACTAACCGTGTCAAAGAGACAATTGAGCGAAACCAAGGCTCCAAAGTGTTCGCGAAGGACAAGTCTATTGGGCAAAGCCAGCTGACGAAGCTGAAACGGGAAGATGGCAGCATAGCGTCGACCAAAGCAGAGGTTTTAGGGGACATCGAGAGGTTCTATGGACAGCTTTACACTTCGGTCGCAAAGCCCGTTGACAGCTTGATAGGAGATCCAAGAGCCAAACTGTCCCGACACTATACCGAAGATATCCCGGACATCAGTCTTTACGAGATTAGGATGGCCCTGAAGCAGCTTAAGAACAACAAGGCGCCGGGCGAAGACGGAATCACTTCAGAGCTTCTGAGAGCGGGTGGAACACCGGTACTTAAAGTCCTCCAGAAACTTTTTAATTCCGTCTTGTCCGAGGGCAAAACGCCTGAGACGTGGAGCAGAGGCGAGGTGGTGCTGTTCTTCAAAAAAGGTGATAACAGCCTATTGAAGAACTATAGGCCCATTACGCTTCTGAGCCATGTTTATAAGCGGTTTTCAAGGGTCATCACGAACCGTCTCGAACACAGACTTGATGACTTCCAGCCTCCCGAACAAGCCGGTTTCCGAAGAGGCTTTAGTACCATAGACCACATTCATACGCTGCGGCAAGTTATACAGAAGACCGAGGAGTATAATTTGCCATTATGCTTAGCGTTTGTGGACTATGAAAAAGCCTTTGATTCGGTGGAAACATGGGCGGTGCTCGAGTCACTTCAGCGATGCCATATTGACTATCGGTACATTGAAGTGTTGAAGTGCTTGTATAAGAACGCCACTATGTCAGTCCGAGTACAGGAGCAGAGCACGAAGGCGATTCCATTAAGAAGAGGCGTAAGACAGGGAGACGTTATCTCTCCGAAACTGTTTACTGCCGTAATGGAAGACACCTTCAAGCTCCTGGAATGGCAAGGACTTGGCATCAATATCAACGGCGAATACATCACTCACCTTCGGTTTGCCGACGACATCGTAGTCATGGCAAAGTCGATGAAGGAACTCAGCATGATGCTCGATGACCTCAACCGAGCTTCACAACGGGTGGCCTTAAAATGAACATGGACAAGACGAAGGTTATGTCAAATGCCAATGTTGTGCCCACCCCAATATCTGTTGAAGGATCGGTACTCGAAGTTGTGGACTCGTATATTTATCTAGGACAAGTAGTCCAATTAGGTAGGTCCAACTTCGAGAAAGAGGTCAACCGCCGAATCTAACTCGGTTGGGCAGCGTTCGGGAAACTACGCAATGTCTTTTCGTCCGATATACCTCAGTGCCTCAAGACGAAAGTCTTTGATCAATGTGTGTTACCAGTGATGACTTACGGCACCGAAACGTGGTCCTTCACCATTGGCCTCATCTTGAAGCTCAAAGTCGCCCAGCGTGCTATGGAAAGGGCTATGCTCGGGGTTTCTCTACGAGATCGAATCAGAAATGAAGAAATCCGTAGACGAACTAAAGTCACCGACATAGCCCGACGGATTAGCAAGCTGAAGTGGCAATGGGCAGGCCATATAGCACGCAGAGCGGATGGCCGATGGGGTCGAAAAGTGCTCGAGTGGAGACCACGGACTAGCAAACGAAGCGTAGGACGTCCACCCACAAGGTGGACAGACGACCTTATAAAGGTCGCCGGAAGACGCTGGATGCAGGTCGCTTCCAACCGGTACATATGGAAGTCCAAAGGGGAGGCCTATGTTCAGCAGTGGACGTCCAATGGCTGAGATGATGATGATGATTAAATGATTAATTCACATAAAACATTTAGTTTTTAATTTTTATTCCTGTTTCTGATTCATCTGTAACAAATTCTGATTCATATGGGCACAAAATATTTGAACGATCATATCTCGAAAACTACTTTATAGAAATGAGTCCCTCATTCACATATATGTTTTTTAGGATACCTATTTTCATATAAACATGTGTTACAGGGCTAAAAGTGAAATTAAATTTTGACCATAGGAATCAGCCGAAGAACGCAATTTCGAAGAAATGTCCTTATCATAAAGTGTACAAGATTTAATATTAATTATTGAGATTAAATATTAAATCATTATATGTAATCAAGTAGTTAATGCGTAACATTTTTGATAAAGTAAGTAGTGTCTCAAGGTTCAAGCTACCTCAATAATAAATATGTTCTCAATCGGCTCAGTGCGGTAGAACAAAGTGGAGCAGAGTAGTGAGTGAGAGTGGAGGGTCGCGGTTCAATTTAAATGTAAATGCAGACTTCATAAAACTGTCGTCAGCCGCGAGAGGCAAGAGAGGGGGGAGGGGAGGGGAGGGGGGAGGCTACTCACGAATATAAAACAATCAGCGAGAACACGCGGACATGACGGCTACAGCTACAGCCACATAAAAGCTACCATCGTAATATATTACACTCATATTATTTAGCTCTAATTATTATAAAAATACTATGTAAGTTATGCGCCTTAAAATTTGTTTTACAGTCGTGCTAAAGCTAAGTAATAATATCCATTTATCATGTGGTGTCGTGTAGTGCTGGCAACTTGAACTGTGTCCAAACTCCACCTGCTGCCGACTCCCGACTCTCATAACATTGCCTCGTGTGCTCTTCTTGTTTGTCGCTTCACTGTTGACAGAGTGGTCGTGGTCGTTACGACGTCTGTGATGTGACCCGTTTCACGATATGTCTCCACTGGTCTCGTACTGCAGCCTTTCTCGTACAGTCGTGCAATAGGGATGTTGACACATGTTTACGAATTCATATAAAGTTATGTTTTTCACATAAAAGACAGTATTTAAAAACCTACAATCACATTTTAAGGATCTATTTACAAGCCAAAATGGAATAAAATCAATTATAATTTCAATAATTTTTAACTTATTATTACGCGAATGCGAACGCCAATCAGGGCGCGTGACGTCACACCACTGGCCTGTACACTTACGCTTCCTAAGCAATGTTCCTGATTTCGACACATTTTAATCGACCGAGCGAAGCGAGGTCTTAGAGTCGAAAGCCGCGAAATGCCTGCGTATGGACCAGTTTAACGCTTGACCTCTGGTGCTTAAGTTTGGTCGACGTTTACTTGAAAACGGTTAATCCAAATTAAATGAAATTTTACACACAAGTTAAGAAGGTTAATTGGATAATTTTTGTAAAAAAAATTAGCTAAATAGGTTCCAGGGTTGCAGAGATATAGGTGACTTAAAGTCTTTACGATAGGTCTGACGATTATTTCAAAACTGGAGCGCTGATAATTTTTTTCCTAACATATACACATTTTTTATAAGCGACACAAATATATTAGCAAAAGTATTTTTAAGTTTGTATGTATGTTTGTTACGCGATAACTGGAAAACCAATGGTCCAATCTGCATGAAACTTTGCAAACGCGTTATATAAATCCATAGAATTTTTAAGTTCGAACATGAGCCAAATCGGTCGAAGGGTTCAAGAGTTAAAGAGATTGCTTTATTACAATGAAACCGATGATCCAGTCTTGATAAAACTTTTTAAACAGGTAGTACAAACTAAAAGAATTCTCACGTCCAAAAATGAGCCAAATCGGTGCAAGGGTTGTAGAGTTATAGAGAATGCAATATTACAATGTTTATCGATTATAATATTATGAGAACTGCAGGGATATTCAGTTATCCGTCAGGGAACCGAACCAAAGACCGAATTGTCAAAAATCGATACGACGTAATACGTCATTTCATACATTTTTGATAATTCGGTCCTAGGTTCGGTTCCCTAACGGATAAGTGAATAGCCATGTTGAAATACTCAAAATATTATGAATTTTAATGATCGTGCGGGAGGTGCAGGATATTATGTTCAAATTTATTAATCA
Source organism: Hemithea aestivaria (assembly GCA_947507615.1). Lineage (NCBI taxonomy): Eukaryota > Metazoa > Arthropoda > Insecta > Lepidoptera > Geometridae > Hemithea > Hemithea aestivaria. Next base: position 69,985 of record OX382348.1, on the reverse strand, counting down.
AACTTAAACCTATTTTTTTATTCAAATAGTAGTCCAGTCAATGAGTGCCCAAAAGAGGCATGTGGATCGAAAAGTCGAAAGCAGAAAAACTAACTTAAGAACTTTGTTTGGACTATTCAGGAGATAAACATACTAAAAGTCCCCACCCCTCCGAGGTACGCCCGAGGGGTGGGGGGGCCGAAGAAGGTCCCATTTTTAGGTTTTTTGCCTAAATGTCAAAAACTGGGCGTTGTACGATATTTTGTTGTACTACATTATAAAAGCTTTAAAATTTCCTTCAACTTTGGCTTTAACACTTTTTATCTATATCCAATCGTTGTCTAGCTATGAGCTTCCAAACATGGTCTATTTTTAAGACGCTGAAATTAGTTTTCCATACAAAGTCGGTAAAAAAATCTTGCAAGTAATATTTGACTAACTTCTGGTTGTCGTACCATAATGAATCTTTGCAAATGTCTAGAAATATGATGACAGTTCAATAATTTGGTACCACTGAGCTGATCTGATGATGGAGCCAGGAGGTGTTTTCTGAACCTCTTCAATGGCTATTAGTTAACCCGTCGAGTTTGGGCACATTACATTCGAATTGGCATAAGCAAAAAACCTAAAAATGGAACCTTCTTCGGCCTCCCCCCCTCGGGCTCACCTCGGAAGGGTGGGGACTTTTAGTATGTTTATGTTCTGAATTGTCCAAACAAAGTTCCTAAGTTAGTTTTTCTGCTTTCGACTTTTCGATCCACATTTCTTCTTTCACTGGCCTATAGGCTACAGTGCTTCACTTTTGAATGTAAATTTTACAATTATTTAGATCTAAGTATTTTATGACTCTACTGCTCGTTCGAAAAGCATATCTATGAGAAGAACGAGCAAGAAACTTATTGGGATTGTTATTTATGTGTTTATCACATATCATTATGCCATTAAAACCATCATTCACTCTAACATCTGCAAACATCCCTGACGCTCTGTAGTATCGAGACAGCGCCAAAGCATCCTGAAAGCATTGTTGTACTGGATCCGCAGCGCCTTGAGATCCCTGTTTGTAAAGTTCATCCACAAGTTTTTTGTTTAAAAAAAAAAATAATAATTAGGCCTACTTTTGATCACATCCCACCTGATGGAAAGTGCAAATGTGATCGACGAGCTGCACGTATAAAAAGTCTGATAATGCCTTGAACAAGGATACTTTGTCTGGCTCAGTAGCTGTAGATACATCTTGAAAACCTGCGAGCCTAGATGTTACGCGTGACTGTCATAGCTCTGCGTTCTCGCTCCAAGTCTAAGTCATCATCGGCTGCTACGACAAAAATGTTATAGAATTAGCTACAATATCAATATAATAACTGTTGTAAATTTGCCGTATAACACAAGTAAAGCTAGATATTTTTTTCCAATTTCAATTCTTCTAATGTCCACTGCAACTTTTTCGTAAACAAGTGCTACAAACTATGAAGATTTTGTGAGAATTTTTGTAAAAACTTTAGTAATATTTATTATTTTATTCTATTATTTTCTGCAAGTGACACACAACCTTTTTCATATAACCTTTCATATTTTATTATTATTGAGAGCACACATAACCTTTCATATTTTATTATTATTGAAATTTTGATCACAACAATAAAATAGTCACAGAGATAAAGATTTTTTTAATGTAGGGTTTAACATTACTTTCAATTTTGGCATTTTCCTTTCCTTTTACGAATATTATAGGTTAAAGTTTCCATACATTTATATTTCGTAGATACTTATAACTTTTACCCATGTATATATACCTATTTTGAGGGAAATTGGGTCTGCGAGGTCCCAGTTCGCGGCGAACTACTAGTTATTCATAACTTAAAAACTACTGAACCGATTTTATGCAACTTATACTGTGCTCTAAGTTGGTCTAAATTTAAGCAAAAAAAAGTCAATAACCAAAATGGATCTTATATTTTTAGAGAGACATTTTAGTTATTGAGTTTATTTTTGGCTTAAATATTGACCAATAACTAAGGGCACAGTATAAGTTACATCAAAATCGGTTCAGTGGTTTTTAAGTTATGAATAATCGACCGAGCGAAGCGAGGTCTTAGAGTCGAAAGCCGCGAAATGCCTGCGTTTGGACCAGTTTAACGCTTGACCTCTGGTGCTTAAGTTTGGTTGACGTTTACTTGAAAACGGTTAATCCAAATTAAATGAAATTTTACACACAAGTTAAGAAGGTTAATTGGATAATTGTAGTGAAAAAATTAGCGAAATAGGTTACAGGGTTGCAGAGATATAGGTGACTTAAAGTCTTTACGATAGGTCTGACGATTATTTCAAAACTGGAGCGCTGATAATTTTTTTTCTAACATATACACATTTTTTATAAGCGACACAAATATATTAGCCAAAGTGTATGTTTGTATGTATGTTTGTTACGCGATAACTGGAAAACCAATGGTCCAATCTGCATGAAACTTTGCAAACGCGTAATATAAATCCATAGAATTTTTAAGTTCGAACATGAGCCAAATCGGTCGAAGGGTTCTAGAGTTTTAGAAAATGCTTAATTTCAACGTTACCAAAGTTCCAATCTTAATGAAACTTTGCGATCAGGTAGTATAAGCTAAAAGAATTCTCATGTTCGAAAATGAGCCAAATCGATCCAAGGGTTGTAGAGTTATGAAGATGTTTAAATTATAATGTTTTGCACAATTTGTTAGGTACATTAAGTTTGAGAAAGATCCTACAGGCAAAAAAGAGCAAGCAAGTTGATAAAGTTAAAGAATTAATAGCGATAAAGTCCAATAATTCGAGAATTTCAAGCAATTTATCATATTTTCAATATTTCTTATTTTTAATTATTTTCATATAATTTTTTAGTACATTGCGTAATACCAATAATTGCGTCAATTATAGTCCGGCCGCCTAAAGTTTGCTATTGAAATAGATGTCACATACATGTAGGTAAGTACACGTTTTGTGCTGTTTTTTTAATCTTTTTATAAACCTCATTTCGCTCGATCGATAAAATATAATGTTATATTTAATTTAAGTATATATAATTTTTATATTTAATTGTTAGTTTGTTTTTCTCAATAAAGATATTTAAGTAGTATGAAAATAAAGTAAAATAGTTATTTAAAAAAAAACCTTATTAATAGCGTTATTTTATGCCCATCGCTAATGGCAAGCAACCAAAGTTGGACTTAGTAGTATAGGCATAATTATAATATAATATAATTATGACGACATAACTACGTAACATTGCCTAAAATTTTGTATAAATTATCCCGAACACAATGTACCGGACTATAACTCGCTGTCAAGTAAAATAATATTTTACAGTGGTCGTAGCATGCCAAACGAGATCCCGCTGAAATGTCAAGCGTAGAACTGTCATACCATACATTGTAGTTTTGTGAATGTATGGGATGACAGTTCTACTCTTGAAGTTTGGCCGGGATTCTGTGTGGCATGCTACGGCCACTGGCAAAACACGAAAGTGGAGACCATAAACAATAATAAGCAGGTAACAATGTCTGTGGAAGTGGTGATAGAATAAAAAAACTCGCTGAATCGTTTTATGTTAAAATATAATTTAAATACATAATTTATATGAATACATACAAATATCATCGACCGAGCAAAGCGAACTCTTAGAGTTGAGAGATCTCTCGGTGGCAGTAAGGTTATTTGAGTAGTCTGCATAACTTTTTAAAACCTAAAGTAATTGTTTGTGCCGGCACATTCAACAATAAAGGTGCACGAGCACACCATAATGCATCGCGGGCCGTGTACTTATAGTCTGCCAAATTTCATAAATATATGGTAACGGCAAGTTCCCTATGAATGTTGATTTATTCAGAGGGTCAAAAAAATTTAGGTACGTTTTTGAAGGATAAACGGGTGTATTTTTTTCTACGTTAACTCAGAAGTTTAATTTAACGGGCACCAAGCGGCTATAGACCTGTGTATTATGGTAAAAATATACAATTCTACGGGATGTAGAGTATTAATTGGTCTTGACAGGCATACGGATGACCAAGTGATCCTATTTATTAGGGTTTCGTTTTTTCCTTCAGAGGAACGAAACTCTAAAAAGGATTATATTCAAAAAATCTCGGTACGTAGGTTTATTGAGTTTTAATTTCTCAGAATTTTTATATTTTGAGTTTTAATATTAATGTTAAAGTTCTTGTATTAGGATATATTTAGTCGAGACCTAAAGTCTAAGGTTTACCACGGAAATTGGGCTGCGAGGTCACAGTTCGAGGCGAACTACTAGTTAAAATGTGTCGAAATCAGGAACATTGCTTAGGAAGCGTAAGTACAGGTCAGTTGTGTGACGTCATGCGCTGTCAGATGACTGTTCGGAACGTTTTAGCCAGAATTCAAAAAATCATTTTTATTAACATATTTTTATCTTGAAATATCATATAATTTTGCATAAAAATATGATATTCGTGTATGAAATGGGTCTATCTATCTTATAAAAGCAATTCCAAAAATTTGTCAACATCCCTATTGACTGGTCACGGCGGCTTTCACTTGGTCAGTCCACCGCATTGGAGATCTGCCGCGTGGTCTAGTTCCCTCTACTCGCCCTTCTACTGCAAGGCGATCGATAGATGGGCCGTCACGGCGCGATATATGCCCTAAGAATGTGAGCTTGCCGAGTTCTTGGAATATGGAAGCATTTGTTCTGAACTCGGTCCACGATACAGTCAAATCATCAGTGAGTCAGTCAGTCAGATTACCTTTTTATATAATAGTATAGATTTAATTCTTTTTTAAAGTACCGCTCGTTTGGAATATTTATTTATAATAGAGGTATATACCTCGGTAACACACGATAATACAATAATATTGCCTCTTATAATAACATGACGCAAATAGCAAAGTGCAGACAATAGAATTATTCAAATGTGTGTAAACAAGAGGCGCGGTCGCGTCAGCGGCGGACAAACAGACAAACAGACGGACCGACTAATGAACTCGCCGCTTTTTATTCCTTGCCTCGCCTCGTGAGGATACAGAGAGCCTTCTTTCGCACGTGTATCCCGTACACGTGCGAAAAAAAAGAAAAAAGAACCGTGTCTGAATCACTCACATTATAAATGTAGTTTTATAAAGTTATATTCATTTTGCAGGAACTTGCATACAATGTTTATGTAGTAACTGTTAATACAGCACCGTATGTGTCTCAGTAGACAATGTCAGTACATTGTGTCAGGGTTCATTAGTTAATTGTTTCTAATTTACGATATGATTGAGATAATGTATTCCAACCAAGGATCATAATATGATTATAAATCCTATAATGATAATCATATTATGATCCTTGGTTTAGTAAGCTCAGGTACAATGACACCACTCGTATGTCCTCCTAATGTAGAAGCAGTGAGCGCGGATGTCGGTGTGACGTCACGGGCGTCCGGAGCCGAGAAGCCTTCTCATTCAGGTTGCATCACGTCCCTCCCCCTTGTCCCGCGGAGCCTCACAAAGCCATCTCGCGCCTCCATTATTATATTCGCCATCCATCTTTTTTACCGCGACGTGACATTAAACTGCAAATAAAGCGTGTCACTGTGACGCCCCCACCGCCTTCCTCCCGCGGTTCCGTCTGAAGGCTCCTGACGACTAGCGGCTACACACGCAGCTTTACATTATATTATTATACTTATTGATTCGGATACCTTTCCATACACTTGTATTAGATATCAGCCTATGATTATGGCAGCCTGGGTAGAAAGCTGTGGCTCACAATGACTTTATACAGATGCTACAAACGTGATACCGATTATTTACACTTTTAAACAAATTTAACACACCATACCCAAAAACACTTGAAGTAGCTGGGAATGGAACCCGGAAGGTCTGTGTCAGAAGATATGGTAGTAAGTGAGTGAATCGGTCAACGCTCCGGGCGCCGTGAGCCGGCAGTGTGGAGGCGGGAGGCAGTGTCGTCACAAACAGAGCTGTAAAATGTAATTGTTTCGGTCGGAGCCGCGACATAAGATACGCGGCGCTTCCGGCGCGACGCTGCTTGTTGCTCACCAGCCACCACTCACCAGCCACCACTCACCAGCCACTAGTCGCTGGCGTGTCGCGGGAGATACCGCCGTGTTTGTACCGCTCGAGAGAGAGACTGTTGTTGTCTGCAGGGAGGACCGCGGGAGGAACATGCCCGGATGGCAGTTGCATGTAGGTTCATACGTAGCTCGACTATATCCACAGAAACAATTATATTGAACAATACAACTAATATACTCACACTGGCTCATCAATTAACTTTTGCAAGTATTCAAAAGAAAATATTTAAAAAATCTAAAATCGTGCAGAACACTATGGTTTTAAAATAAGGTGTTGATAACAGATTGCACGACTGGTTTATCTTCAACGATGATGCAGATAGAATTCACCATGCAGCGTCCCTGCTCCCTCGGATGTCAAACCGGCGGGTCTTGTCTGCAGACGTGACGTGGGGCGGGTGACGGGAGCCGCGGGTCACGCCGGCTGCACGTGTGACGTGTGACAGGTTGTGACGTCACGCTCGGCTGCCAGCGAGGCTGCACGAACTCTTCACAGGCGCCATGTATCAGCCGGCCGGTGTCCGGACACTCTCGCGTTTAATTACTTTTTGTTCCCTTTGATACATAGCAAGTGGCGCCCTTCATCCCCCCCCTCCCCCGCGATGAAGAGAAGGGAGAAGAGGGCTGAACTCGGAGGTTATCTAAACAACTTTCCCTGCGATCAAACTGGAGGTGAAATTAAAAAGTGTGCTCGAAGTGTTCTCTTTGTTGAGCTTTACTTCATTATTAAACCGTTCCCCTCCCCCCCTCGCCCCGCGTCCCTTGACCGCCCTCACTCCCCCTCACCCCGGTCCTGCCTACATCAACACTCACAGACAGACATCCGACACTCTCGACACTTCTCATTATAGAGGCAATAATAATAATATGATGCAGTACACAACATTTAAACGATATATCATAATATTATGTTGTCGTGATGTAATGTTGTCATTTTGTAAGGTGCTAGATGTAGCGAGTGAGATCCGACCCGACTCGGCGCGGTGAGAGCGAGCGAGTACAGTCGGGGCGCGGAGTGTAAGTGTAGTGGAGGCTACATCAGTATGCAGGCCGCGCCTGTAGCCGACACTCACTGATACACTGCCTGTTATAACGGAAGAACGGACATACATGGGGATGTACAGGTATATTATAATGTTACTCGTATTATTGACTGGGAATAAATGTTCCGAAATGTAAGTTTTCTGAAATAAATCACCATTTAATGACATTAAAAAGGACCCGTGTCGCATCCACAGAATAGAAAATAAAGTGTTGAGCAAACATGTGACATATCGCTGCCGCAGAGTGTGTTTATTCTGAGTTTGTACACAGTAGTGTCGGTTCAAGAGCAACAACGCGGTAATGTCGTCGTTCCGTCCGTTCCTCTTGCTATGTGTCCGGCGGCGCAGAGGCGAGCGGCAGCTGGTGACAGCGCCGACCTCTTGTTACAAACGGAGCACATCTCGCGCGCTCTACACTACACTACGCAACATTACAACAACATCTTCTGTATATTAGTTATAATTACTGACAGGTACGCTCCACTTCACATGAAAAGTAGGTACCACGGAGTCTTCTGATCTGTGGTAGGTACCCATGTAATGTGTTTTGAGTACTTATATTTTTCTCAATATAGCCATAAACAGCGATTTTACCCGTGAGTAGTTAGGATATTAATTTTATGTATGTGTTATTTCAAAGTTTAAGCCGAGATGGCGTGGCGTGAACTGGTAACTAACACACACAAAATAATCCTGATGGTCGAGATAGTTCCAGTGTCTAGCAGTAGGTAATGTTTCCACAGGCGAGTGATAAAGTGTCAAGAGTTGTCGCACTGCGTGTTGCCATCACTGTGCCACCCTCGCTCGTGAGGGTGAGGACACAGTTGTTACATAATTGTATGATAACACGAGGAGTTGAGGTCACTCTTGAGGGTGGAGCCTGATTGTTGTTGTTACACTTGTTGTCAACATGCGACAACCGATCAACTACACTGCAGACATCAGATGCACATATACAACAACATATTATAATATTATGTATAGTTATTATACTCCGTGTTGTGTTGAGTTGCTCTCCGCGTCCGTCACTTTACACGATATGACGTTTAAACACCGCGTCAACTGTCAACATGATGTATGATACGGAACCGCTGAATAAACATACATTAAACATGACATTCTTACATAGGTGTTATTGTTCTAAATGTGGCGTCTGTCTGTGAATTGTAAATTCAAGAACTATTGAACCTTCAAGCAACATTCTAGGCAATCAAGAAATTCCATAATAAATAAAAACTCGTAGAAGAGTCGTAAGCCACAGTGATGGTACTACCAGTAAGTAAACATAAATGAACACGCCTCATACACACACGCACACACGCGCACACTGCACACGCACGCACACACGCACGCGACCCATACATCAGCGACTTTGATACAATTTGCCGGAGAAAGTCTCCACTTTGATGTATTACCGGAAAAATAACAACCAGATTAAACGGCGAGACACATCGCGTCCGCTCTCGCCGCGGCAATACCGACCTTATCACTCGGACAATACGGCTCAATACTGCGTGGGCTGTCCTACCGTCGGCCCGGAGCTGTCGCCGTGCTCTTGTCGTGTGAAATGCAACCATATGTCTGTAAGCATAAGGTGTACATTCGGTTGCAGTGGCGCGGCGTCCGAATATTCAGCCATTACTCCAGCGGATGACTCGGTGAAATTGACTCCCGGATCGTTTCTTCGGCTGCGATTGTTTGCGGCACATTAACATGCTCGTGCAGAGTACCGAGGCGAGATGCTGTGACGTCACACGAGCAGCCTCCACCGACATGTAGCCATGTGTCACGTGACGCGGTGTTTACGGATTTGTTCGATAAGCTGATCAAAAATATGTAAAGCTTTTAGCGCATGAAGAATAAACTCATACGCATCGAGGATAACATCATACGCATCGAGGGCTCAGCTCCCGCGGGACAGGATTGTCTCTGGGAGCGACGGGAGTGTGACGAGTGACGTCACTACTGACGGGTAGCTTCAACGATGCCTCGTTACAGAAACATAATAGTTCCAATGTTTGTCATCTCCGCTACAACAGACAATACAGTCACTTCGTCAACAAACATAGCGTTATACACCTATGTATATAATATGTGTAGTGTAAGTAGAAAGGAGCGTTTATCCATAATGTGGAGCGACGCGATGGAGTGTCGGAGAGGACATCAATATCGTCGGATCGCACAAATCCTGTTCCATTGAAGGCGTCGCTCGGTGAGCCTCACTCACGGCTCTCGGGTGTCGTGTGTAGGCTGCCTTATTGTGACGTCACCGCGGGGATCACCCGCGAGCTCACAGCGGCACGTTACATCTATATCACTGATTACATCTTAATATCCCACTCGATGTCACCTGCTTACGTGCTACGAGAGAGCTACGACAATGCTACGAGAGTGCTACGGGTGCTACGGAAGTGCTACGCAAGTGCTACAACGTACTATAGCTACCTGCTACATTAGTAAATATATTATAGTAAGTAGTGTAGGTATACTGTAAAATTGAGTAGTAAGTATGTAGTATACCTACATAACATCTACGTGTGTGTGATGTTAATGATATGTTATAATATAAAACTTAAAAAATATATATTACCTTACCTACTATATTACCTAAAATTATTTCCCTATTATTATTAACCTTATTAAAAATATTACTTCGATTTATTTTAAAGCTAATTTCTTATATTCCAATTAATTTAGTGTTTTAATTATAATAAAGAGGAAATACTTATTTGTTACAGTTTACGTTCTCAGTTTAATTAAAGAATGTGTGTAGCATACTTAATAGTAAAATAACAACATGGGAGTCGTTCGTTAAAGAATTTAATTTGCACATTTTCCATTGATTGAATTCTTGTGAATAAAGAATACGAAGCGGAAAAACGAGTGTTTTAATATAAAACTAGTGATCGGGTGATGTGCGAGTGACTACGCTAGCCAAGTGTGAGGGTTTACTGCGTCATGAGTGGAGCCTACGTCGCCTGTGCCTTCTCCCTGATTGCAGCGTCCGTGGCCCCGTGCAGCCTGCAGTGGTCTCCTCCCACTTGTAAACTGGAGGTCTTGGGTTCAATTCTCAGTGTGATAAAGATTCTCGCCTGGACGCTACTCACTACCGTGTTTCAGAAGGCACGTAAAACTGTGACTCCCGGCTGTATCGTGTAAGATAGGAAGGTTGCAGTTGTTAGGTCATGTTCCAGGCTTTGTAGGAATCTCGGCGACCTGAAACTGCAACATATAGGTTGGCTACAAAACCTAGAAATTGTGATTTGACTCTGACCGTGTAAGTAGGGTAACCTGTTCTGTTGGATTATATATATATAAATTGAATCCCATCAAAAACATAAATGTGAAAGTTGGGCTTCAAAATAATATTAATTCTAAGTGATAAGAAGAAATAATCTTTTAAGTTGTAATAAAATATTTTATGTTGTTGTAAATATTTTTCAGGACTGACCATTGAACTTGGCACCCATTTAGATCTCACTTCTTTTGTCGTTGAAGTCAACTACCAAATCATAGGTAACTATGAGTACATACATCGTAATATTGAACTTGGCTCTCTTTTCACATTTATGTTTTTGATGGGATATCATTGCTTTTTGTACAGTACTTTTTAGTATGTAATAGGTTTAAGACACCCAGTCATAATAAGATTAATACCAAATGATTATTTTATTGCACCTCCCCCCACCCCACTGCTCCATGGCACGGCCGTCGCACCGCGCACCGCGGCCCGTGAGCCTCGCCGTGCTTCGATATACCTATACCTATAATTAATTTAGTACTTATTTATATATAGCATTTATGTGCACTATTGATTTGAATATTGTACCTAATCAATTGATTTTTAAACAATGCTAGTTACTGATAAATTTATCTATATTCACCCAGCTATCTTATACCTACCGCCTACTTGGACTTGGATGGAAATTACCTTTTTAGATCATCTGGAACTGTAACTGGATTAGAATTTCGATCAAAAGAAACCTAAGCCGACAAGACTTGTAGTGACGACGACTTGGCGGGGGCACTGCCGTGCCCCCAGATACCGCCACATACCTTTAATATTATGACTATACGTTACAGGTACGTAGGTATCTAAAATGTTTACACCAACTAGCACCTAAGGCGATATACATACACATTATTTTTATTGTAAACAATGTTAATATTATTACCTCTATGTTACTGAGCCGCCTTGTGCTGTTGAGTCGATATATTGATAGGTATTTACATACGATATACAATTGTTACGTAGGTACCAGGAACCTATTTTTATTAGTGACTAGCTGTGCCTAACTGTTTTACCCGCTATACAGTTTGGTACAGTAGTGTATATTATGTTATTCCAGGGGTCAAAGCTATGTTTTTTATTATACCAAATTTAAAGTCAATCGGCCCACCCGTTTAGGCGTGAAAAAGTAAAAAAACATATATCCATACGTACAGTAGGTATAAAGTTTGTATTTATATCTATAATTATATTAGTAGGAATAGTGGACTCGCGCGCACTTCGTAGTATCTAACAGAAAATAGCCACCTACACAAAAATTATAGCAACAGGCAACATGCAACATGTATTGCTTTATGCGTTCCTAGGCGTCCCAAACTTTAATATCATACATTTTTAAAAAATTAATAATAATTTAAAATGATAAAAAAATACTATTTTCTGATTTTTCCCTTTGTTACTACGACATTACCTATCGGGATTGATGAAAATAACTAGTTTATTATATTATTCCGTGGAAGTAAAACGAACATTACGTTGGTCCAATTCAATGTAATTTTTCTCAATAAGACATAAACAAAACATATTCCATATTCAAACATATAAAACGAGTAAATTAATATAAAGGTTAGTTTGAACTACAACAGAGGTCTAACACTGGCCCTCAAACTAAACTTACTATATATCAAACATTAACCAACTACATTACTATTTAACCCAAGTTGGTTAACACATTTACGCGTTTTATCCCCGCTAAGAGGTTTAGTTAATACGTCCGCCATCATATCATTCGTACACATATATTGCAGATCAACAAACCCTTGCTTAACAATGTCTTGTACGAAATGATGACGAATGTCAATATGTTTCGTTCGGGAGTGATACATCGAGTTTGTTGCCCTGGCCAACGCAGATTGATTATCATTATAGATACGTACAGTAACGTTAACGCCAAGACATTCATGCATAAAACTCCTTATAAACAAAGCTTCCTTACAAGCATCTGATAGACCTAAGTATTCCGCTTCCATGCTTGAAAGTGCTACTGTTTTCTGTTTCCTGCTTTGCCAGCTGATAGCACAGTTACCAATCTTGAAGATGTAACCAGTAAATGACTTCCGGTCCAGCTCATCAGAGCCCCAGTCTGCATCTACATATCCACTGACAGACAAACCACTCTTTTTATAAGTTAAACAATGGTTCAGTGTACCTTTCAGGTAACGTAATACTCGCTTCGCAGCCTTCCAGTGATCCTCTCCGTAGCTTTCGTTAAACTGGCTGAGGACACTCACTGCGTGCGAAATGTCCGGTCTTGTACAAACAGCTATGAACATCAGACAACCCACCAACTCTCGATACTGCAAGTTTTCACATTTGGAGTCATTTTTCAACAGTTTCAAACCACACTCCATTGGGGTAACAGCCGGTTTACACTCGGCCATATTAAACCGTTGTAAAACATTTTTAATGTAACTTGACTGATCCAAGGTGAAACCACCTTCTTCCTTTCTACAAAGTCTCATGCCGAGAAAGTGATGCGCTGGCCCTAAATCTCTCATATCGAATTGAGACATCAGCTGTTTCTTGATTGTAGACTTATCAATCTCATTATTTGAAAATAAGATGATATCGTCAACATACAGACAAATAAAACTCAAACCTCGAGCAGTATTTCTCATGAACACACAAGGTTCCGACGAAAACTTCTTAAATTTCAGTTTTCTTACTAATACGTCATTTATTTTGTCATACCAACTTTTGGACGCTTGTTTAAGACCATAAATTGCCTTATTTAGGCGATATACTTTTGTAGGATTCCTCTTGTCACGAAATCCTTCTGGTTGCTCCATATAAATGGTTTCAGACAGATCACCATTTAAAAACGCTGTCTTAACATCAAGATGATCCGCCTCCATGTTATGTTCAGCGGCTAGAGCAAGTATTGTCCTTACAGTTGAGTATCTGACTACAGGTGAGTACGTCTCAAAATAATTTTCTCCATACCTTTGTGTATAGCCCTTGGCTACCAAACGAGCTTTAAATCTCAAAACTTCACCATTAAGTCCTCTTTTCTTCTTAAACACCCATTTACTCTTCACAGTCTTTTGTCCTGCCGGTAAATCAGTCAGTGTCCAACATTTGTTGACAATAAATGACTTGTACTCATCGTCCATCGCCTCTCTCCATTTCGCAGATTCCTCGCCTTCCAGCGCCTCCTTCACAGTGAGTGGCTCGTCGTCAGCACGATCTACTTCAGCCACGAAGATGCATTGTGATGCCAGCTGAGCGTTCTCGTCGTATTCCAACGACTCGTACGACGACGATTCATCTGGAATATAATTTTCATCGCGAAAATCATCTGTTTCACTACTGTCAGTAACATCTAGAGACATATCTCTACTTCCATCTGCCTGCCCAACTGATTCATCAGCTCCAGCATTCCTTGGAGTTATAGAATCATCATTTGAATCTAAATGTGCAGGGTCTACTACACTAACAGGCTGACAGTTACATTTAGATGGAGAGATGTGGACAAGTACATCACGTTCTTTTAAAGAACCGTTATCCTTCTCAGGACGATAGAAAACATTTTCCAGAAATGTTACATTTCTGGCCTTCGTTATGCATTTCATGCTCGTAGGGTCAATGAACCTATAGCCCTTGGTGTCTTGACAATATCCTACAAAAATGCACGGTTTAGTTTTTGCATCAAACTTCTTTCTGTTTTCTATCCGTATATGAGCCATACATCCAAATACTTTAAGGTGAGTTAGATGTACCTTTTGTTTGGACCATTTTTCTTCGGGCGTAGTTCCTCTAACAGCTTTCGTGGGGGACCTATTTTTCAAATATACGGCGGTGTTTACAGCTTCCGCCCAGAAGCTTTGATCCAGCCCGGCACCAAGAAGCATGCACCTGGCTTTCTCCACGATGGTGCGGTTGGCTCTCTCTGCCACACCATTCTGTTCTGGCGAGTGAGGAACAGTCGTCTCATGGCGAATACCGTGTTTCTTTAAGAAATTCTGAAAACGAGTATTTATAAATTCAGTGCCGTTATCGCTACGAATGCTTTTCAGTGTTTTCCCGGTCTGATTTTCAACTAAAGCCTTAAACTCCATGAATTTAGTAAAAGCTTCATCTTTAGTTTTCAGAAAATAAACAAAAGTCTTTCTCGAAAAATCATCTATAAGTGAAAAGAAATATCTTGAACCACCAATCGATTTTTCCGGCATGGGCCCGCATAAATCCATGTGCACTAGCCCTAATATCTCAGTCGCACGACTGAAAGACTTTTTCGGAAACGGTAATCTAATTTGTTTACCCTGAATGCAAGAAATACAAGACTCGAACGTAGAAGTATCGTAATCTATTCCAGAGTTCATACCTTTTAGGACTTGCATACTACGCACGTTAAGGTGACCTAATCGTTTGTGCCACTCTACTTGTGACGCCTTTTGGGTTTGTGGTACATCCTCTTGCACCGCTGGCGAAGCTTTTGAGCTTGTTTGACTCTCCATCGACACAGCCTCGTTGCATTCTGTAAAAGCTGAACAATTATTATGCCCTACAACTGATGTATCACTCCGCTCAGACTCTACAGTTTCAAGCCTATACACACCACATTCGCGTTTAGCTGACGCTATCAAGGTATCATTTTTATATATTTTACAATTTTCATCTATAAAAATAACTCTGAATCCTTTTCTTGTCAAAGCACTGACAGATAACAAATTGGTTGCCAAATTTGGCACGTAATAGACATTACTTATTGTCTTTACACTATGCTTTAAGGTTACTATCACATTGCCGCGACCGCGAGTAAAGAGTTTTTCACCATTCGCCACTTTCACTTCAGTTATGAAACCAGGCACAAAATCAGTGATCATGTCCCTGTCGTTACACATGTGGTTGCTGGCACCGGAGTCGACAATCCACACATCCTTACGCACGCACGTCGATAATGCAGTTAACATCGCCTCTCCGTTACTATTCTCTTTCTTGTTACTTGCTCCCCCCTTGCATTGTTTTGATGTGTGTCCTAACTTCTTACACTTGAAACATCTTATTTTCTTATGTGAAACAAGCGCTGTTGTTGAGCCTTCTTCATTTTTGTCACCGCGCCGCTGTACTTCCTGCATCAATTTTGCTTTTACAATTTCACTTGATAGTGAAATGTTTGAGTTTTCTAGTGCCATGATTAAGGGATCATATTCGGCAGGCAAACCGCTCAACATAATAACCGCGACAAAATCATCATCAAGAGGTGACTGAATGTCGCTCAATTGTTGACTCACATCACAAATTTTTGCAATATACGCCTCCATGTCTTTGAAGTCACTCAATTTGGTGGCAAACAATATTCTGAGGAGACTTAGTCGTCGCGTAAGGCCTTTATCCTCATAAGCCTTTTTCAAATTGGACCAGGCTTCACGGGCTGTCTCCGCCTTTCGGACATGCATGTATGCAGCTGGCTGTACTGACAAACAAATTTTTGCCAGTGCTTTCAACGACCTTTTCTTAAAATTTGGGTCTTTTTCAGCACTTTCAGCCTCATCCTCGGAGATAACATCCCACAGGTCTTCATGTATGAGCAGCATTTTCAATTGAAACTTCCAGTTTACATAATTTTCATACCCTTTTAATTTTTCAATTACTGGTATAGCTGCTGCTGCAGGATTACCTGCTGTTGAAGCCATGTTCTCGTGAAAGGACCATAACCTGATGAAAATAACTAGTTTATTATTTATTATATTATTCCGTGGAAGTAAAACGAACATTACGTTGGTCCAATTCAATGTAATTTTTCTCAATAAGACATAAACAAAACATATTCCATATTCAAACATATAAAACGAGTAAATTAATATAAAGGTTAGTTTGAACTACAACAGAGGTCTAACAGGGATGCCAAATTTCAGCTTTCTAGGTCATCTGGAACTGGGATATTACTTTTGATCTATCCCTCAGTATGTATTAACTTCACCGATTACTGGATGTTTATATCTAAATAACCGTTAGAGCTGTGTTATTGGAATTTGGAACAGAGATATAGTTCGTATATTTAACTATATGTGCCAAATTTGACTTGTCTATGTGTAATAGTTTTTGTATAACGAGGGTGTAAAAAGTCGTCAAAACGCGCTTTGGACGGTTCGTGTAATATAACACACGGCGCGGTCGCCAGTTCCTTTGCTTGAACTTGGCTTGACTCGCTGCCGCGTGTCTAGATTTAATAAACCCCAATTATTACTTCTCCCTATTAATTTCAAAGTGATCGTAATCAGATCAAATTATTTCATGAGGGTTAATGAAAGTAATAGATTGAGTATAAGACATGGAATAAAGAAGTATTGTACAAGCTGACGGTGTGACGCCGCGTCACAGCCTTGTTATATAGTTGCATTGAGACAATATAGTATGTAGTATAATAGAGGCGCGACACCTCGTAAATCAAGCGCAGCGTGGCGCAACTTGGCGCGGACCGGCGCAAACTTACGCACACTGGCGCGACGACACTTTTTCCGCAATTTGTTGAGTTTAAAGTCATCGCACGAAGACAAGCGACGCGTCTGCTTGTTGGCACCTCCTCGCAGTCGCGGGAATTATGGACCGAATCAACGACGACTTCCCTCTACAAATATTAAAATATAATGTGTTGGCGCCGCGGGACGTATGGGCCGCGACACATAACGAGACGCGACTCTTATCCGCCTGCTGAGCAAATAATACATTTATCTTACTGTATTTTTAGTTGAAACGTTATAATTTTACAAATAAAATATAATAGTTTACGGTCAAAATAAGAAACCACGTGACTTTGGTTTTTGTCGGTCAATAAGGAAAATCAGTTGCAGGAGTGGCTCTACTCATACACTCCGCACACTCTGTAGAACGACGGAGGCAACATGTCGCGTGGTGGTCGTCGATCAATAATTATATACTGGTAAACTGGTTTCACTGTACGTTTTGCATTAAGTAAAATTTATACACCTGCAATGAATAGTTTATTAAAATTTAAAAAAAAAAAGTAGGTACTTAACATAATTTTATTAAACTTCGTAAAAATTTAATGCGGTACTAATTAAAGGGTATACATGTAATAGCAGAGTTGTAGTAGCGAGTGTTGTAACTGTGGCGCGTTGTATGTAAATACATTCAGTTCACGTGAGGTCCTTCCCGGAGTGCGAGTGACCTCTGACGCGACATGTGACCCTTCACATCACTCTACTGACTGCTGCTGCCTCTCAGTACATCACATCACGTGACTGTCGCACGTGTGGCACTGAGATGTACACTGCCGTGCCACACGGGCGTCAGAGCTCCGTTGTTTTACGGGAGAGCTCATATTATGGTTAAATAGCACAATGACTAATTTTGCGACGAGATATTAAAGACTAAGCCAAAAATTCCATTCCATTCCAGCGTTGCGTTGAGTTGTTTGGTCTAGTTTAATATTTCAGGGCCATTTTAGTACAATACGGCAGCGTGTCATAGTTTACGTCACTGTTTCACGTCACTGTTTTCAGAGCGGTGGCGTGATGACGTCATAATCTGCAAGAGACTTTTCGTCTCTCATCAACGTTTTCAACCCAACATTGTAAGTACAACATGGTGTCGTGTCTTGTTGCATCCTTTCCGGTTTTAAACTGTATCGCCAACATGACGTTACAACCGTGGGACACAAAACTATCTTAGGCCGGGGGTCATTACATTACCTTCGAAGGAAACCAGTCGCCGTTAAGCTGGTCTAATTTGACGGAACCTGTGTCCGATAAGAATGCGAAGCTAATAGAAACTATCTTAGACCTAAAAGGGCACAACATTCATGGATCAGTATGTAGACCGCGCAACAAGCGTCACGACAAGTCAGAGCTCGTGTGGCATCACTGTTTCAAAGTAGTAATACACTAGAATCCAAAGACACAATAGCGTACATTATTTGCTTAAACTTAATCATTAATATGAGGACAATAACAAACGCAGCAATGTACATTGAAGTTGTCATCAATCATAGTAGGTGTGAATTAGCCTATAGCTCTGATGTTTAGTACAAGTTGTTCCTATATAAAGCACGGCGCGGCGGTGAGCCAGTGTCGCGGCAGTGAGGCAGGGCGCGGCAGGGAGGCAGGGCGCGGCATGTAATGAAGCTTAAGGTAATGGATGGTGTCAGTGTGTCTGTCGGTCGGTGTCGGAGCCGTGGCCTGCATTACATTTGCATCTTTTACTCATTTACAATATAATACGAGTAGGTTTATAATTAGGTAACAATTAACAATCTCTTGTCACAACGAATTAAGTACGGGACAGAAAAATAACTTAAATGTTTAGGTTCCTGCTTTTATAATAAATACAATATTAATATAGTACTAAATGAAATTGAAAGACAACACGAAGTAGGGGAAGTACGTACAAAATGACATATAGTTTTGGTTTTGGGTCATAACTCCTTACTGGTAAATAGCAGCGCATTCACATTGCACATCAGTAATCTTGGGTTTAATATCTTTGAATTATAAAAGATACTTAAAAGATAAACAAACTAGAAAAAATCATAATTTTAAATTTAACTGAGATCAGCGAAATCCATTATGTCCATATGCTATGGACAAAATGGCATACCATGTTTTTGGGGGGTAAATTTGTATGCAAAGCCGTTTTTTCAGCCAACTCAAAAGCTAATTCTTGAACAAACCTTCGCGTCAGGCCTAACAAACGAGATTCAAGTAATTTCAATTGCACAACTAATTTTTTCTTCCCATATTAGGCGGAAATCTAGCTTACCCATGGATTCCTCAGTCCAGGATTGACAAACAGTCTTACCAGTCATACGCTTATAATTGCGCGGCATTATTGATAAAGAAATTAACAGCTGATTAACTAGAAACAGGTATTGGGTACCTAGAATTGACTCATTGAATTTTTATGTACACACGACATACCTATGTCATTTTGTCCGTTACATATGTATGTCATTTTGTCCATAAAGCGTTACAAAAATTCAAAATTCAAAAATAAATGCATAATGATTATTATTTACGTGGGATATCGTAGGCCTTGCAGAAATAAGACGAGATGGTGAAAACACACTGCAACGAGAACACAACATATTTTACCACATAGGCGACACAGGAAGTAAATACGGAGTAGGCTTTCTAGTAGCAAAACGCTGGCAACACAATATCATAGAATTTATAGGATACTCAGATAGAATAGCCGTTCTCAAATTTAAAATTACAGACAAAAAGACCCTTAGCATTATACAGATCTACGCACCTACTACCAGCCATTCAAACGACGAAATAGAAGAATTCTATGACATGCTAAACAGAGCTTGCGACGAACAAAGAGAACACTGGACGCTTATTATGGGAGACTTTAATGCCAAGATCGGACTTAGACAGAACAGAGATAACACCAAAATCATCGGACCACACGGAACGGGTACGAGAAACGAACGCGGCACTTGTCTCCTTCAATTTGCATTCGGCCAAAACCTCTCTGTAGCCAATAGCTTCTTTTATAAAAAACTACACAGACGCTGTACATGGGCTTCTCCCGACAAAAACACTAAGAATGAAATAGATTTCAGTCTATCTTCCAGCAAACGAATAATAAATAACGTAGAAGTATTAAATAAATTAGCATTTAGTTCAGACCATCGACCTCTTCGTACTACTTTAATTTTTAACCTCACAATTGACAGACACCAAATGATCAAAAATACTATAAAACGTTTGGATAAACATACGCTTAAACAACTAACAACTAACATGCATTACAGGACCATTGCAATTATATATAAATGGATAAAAGAACAAGAGAAACACACTAAGATATTAATATTATATGTAAGTTGAACTCTAATGTTAACTAGTAGTTCGCCTCGAACTGGGACCTCGCAGCCCAATTTCCGTGGTAAACCTTAGACTTTAGGCCTCGACAAAATATATCCTAATACAAGAACTTTAACATTAAATTAAAACTCAAAATACAAAAATTCAGAGAAATTAAAACTCAATAAACCTACGTACCGAGATTTTTAGAATATAATCCTTTTTAGAGTTTCGTTCCTCTGAAGGAAAAAACGAAACCCTAATAGGATCAACTGGTCATCCGTATGTCTGTCAAGACCCATTTATACTCTACATCCCGTAGAATTGTATATTTTTACCATAATACACAGGTCTATGGCCGCTTGGTACCCGTAAAATTAAACTTCTAAGTTAACGTAGAAAAAAATCCACCCGTTTATCCTTCAAAAACGTACCTACAATTTTTACCATATATTTATAAAATTTGGCAGACTATAAGTACATATATTTTAAATTCGGGAAAATTTCTGAAAGCTATACATTTGAATTAATTCATTTAAAAATGGCCCTATTTAAAGTACGTAAACATCGAAGTTAAGCAATATTATGTGCGTACGTATTTGGATGGGCGCGTACGTAGTGATCTCAACATTTTGCTGACTTTTTTGGAGAGAGCCACCAGCGGCCCGTGATGCATTATGGTGTGCTCGTGCACCTTTATTGTTGAATGTGCCGGCACAAACAATAACTCTAAGTTTTAAAAAGTTATGCAGACAGACTTCTCAAATAACCTTACTGCCAGCGAAAAAGTAGAGGCTCTCAACTCTATGAGTTCGCTTTGCTCGGTCGATGATATATGTACTCGTATGTATTCATATAAATTATGTATTTAAACTAGTAGTTCGCCTCGAACTGGGACCTCGCAGCCCAATTTCCGTGGTAAACCTTAGACTTTAGGCCTCGACAAAATATATCCTAATACAAGAACTTTAACATTAAATTAAAACTCAAAATACAAAAATTCAGAGAAATTAAAACTCAATAAACCTACGTACCGAGATTTTTAGAATATAATCCTTTTTAGAGTTTCGTTCCTCTGAAGGAAAAAACGAAACCCTAATAGGATCAACTGGTCATCCGTATGTCTGTCAAGACCCATTTATACTCTACATCCCGTAGAATTGTATATTTTTACCATAATACACAGGTCTATGGCCGCTTGGTACCCGTAAAATTAAACTTCTAAGTTAACGTAGAAAAAAATCCACCCGTTTATCCTTCAAAAACGTACCTACAATTTTTACCATATATTTATAAAATTTGGCAGACTATAAGTACATATATTTTAAATTCGGGAAAATTTCTGAAAGCTATACATTTGAATTAATTCATTTAAAAATGGCCCTATTTAAAGTACGTAAACATCGAAGTTAAGCAATATTATGTGCGTACGTATTTGGATGGGCGCGTACGTAGTGATCTCAACATTTTGCTGACTTTTTTGGAGAGAGCCACCAGCGGCCCGTGATGCATTATGGTGTGCTCGTGCACCTTTATTGTTGAATGTGCCGGCACAAACAATAACTCTAAGTTTTAAAAAGTTATGCAGACAGACTTCTCAAATAACCTTACTGCCAGCGAAAAAGTAGAGGCTCTCAACTCTATGAGTTCGCTTTGCTCGGTCGATGATATATGTACTCGTATGTATTCATATAAATTATGTATTTAAATTATATTTTATAACAAAAGGATTCAGCGAGTTTTTTTTATTCTATCACCACTTCCACAGACATTGTTGCCTGCTTATTATTGTTTATGGTCTCCACTTTCGTGTTTTGCCAGTGGCCGTAGCATGCCACACAGAATCCCGACCAAACTTCAAGAGTAGAACTGTCATCCCATACATTCACAAAATTACAATGTATGGCATGACAGTTCTACGCTTGACATTTCAGCGGGATCTCGTTTGGCATGCTACGGCCACTGTAAAATATTATTTTACTTGACAGCGAGTTATAGTCCGGTACATTGTGTTCGGGATAATTTATACAAAATTTTAGGCAATGTGACGTAGTTATGTCGTCATAATAATATTATATTATAATTATGCCTATACTATTATATCCAACTTTGGTTGCTTGCCATTAGCGATGGGTATAAAATAACGCTATTAATAAGGTTTTTATTTTAAATAACTATTTTACTTTATTTTTATTTTACTTAAATTAAATAACATTATATTTTATCGATCGAGCGAAATGAGGTTTATAAAAAGATTTAAAAAAACAGCACAAAACGTGTACTTACCTACATGTATGTGACACCTAGCTCAATAGCAAACTTTAGGCGGCCGGACTATAATTGACGCAATTATAGCTATTACCACTGAGCATATAAAGAAGAGTGTCAACTCCGAAGAAAAAAAATGAAATCGCCTAATGTACTGAATTCATTGGAGTCACCTTACCAACCCAAAAGTAAAAAGTATATTTGATTTCTGATGTTGCCTGCACTGCTGTATGACATTGCTTAGTGATGGGTAGTGTCGATTGTTAGTGATGGCCAGGTCGATAAAAATATATCGATAGTCGGCGCGACCCGTTGGACGGGATAGTTGATGATTTTATTATATGTTTTAAGTTTTATAAATAAAGAAAAGCCATGTTATTTTATAATATTTTAATTTAATTTATTAATGCTATTTTTACAATTAATGTGCTAATAAAAATAAATACAAATATTGTGTACAATAAAATTAAAAACGTGTATTTTATATTACTGTACATCGCAAGCAGTTATAATATAGGAATCAGGAATAAATAATATTTTTTTCAAGAATTATCGAAGGTCTTATCGAATCTTATATCGTTAAAAAACTTAACTAAACTTAATCCGACTTAGTTTTTCAATGGGCCGAAAAACAAGCTCAGGATCCTCTACAACTCTTAGCCACTGCACCTGTAAAACATACAAGGTTTTTTTTTAAAACAACGTACTAAGAAGACCAGCAAGACGCTCTCCTGTTGGTAAGAAATAACGCTGCAATATAATATAGTGCTACCCAGGATTTTACAAATGGGTTCACTGCGCCAACACTTCTCACTTGAGAGTCATAAGATGTTTAGACTCTTCAGCCCAGTAATTTCATTAGTTACAGTGCTCTCCTACCGAAGCACAGTAATGTTTGCATATCACTGCTCAGGCGGTAGAATAACTGGTGTTGGGGCACCTGCCTAGTCGACCAAGGTAGTCTGTTCCTCATAAATGTTGGTGGACAGTTTGTAGGAAAAAAGTACCTACTCCAAAGCAATTGGTGGCTGTTTGTGAGTATTGATTATATTTTGTTGCTTATAACTTACCTGTTTTCATCCAAAGGAAATGATGCGAAGAATACTGTAGCTGATTCCATACTATATAAGATTTACGGAGCGCGAGTTCCAACTCATGATGAGCCGATAACTCTTCAGTCTCTTCGTGAAACAGGCACTAAGAATTACGAACTTTATCTGTACAATATCTTTATCTAACCAAAAACTATAACGAACTAAAATCTATAGAATATAAACTAAAAACACGACTGTCCAGCCCAGAAACTCGAATGTTTAAAGCAGAAAAAACAATCTTTTTTAAACTTTAACTCACGTTACAAAATATCAACAAATAACAACGTCAAACATTGAATTGTCAATTTTGATTTTGTTTTTTTTATTGTCAATGTTCAAAGGAGGTGTATAAGAAAAAATAAACTATTTTTTATGTTGGTACTTGCTTCCTTGCGTTGGTAACGTGACTCCAAGGAATCTCATACATTTTTTCAATGTATGGAAGTTACGGGAGACTGGGTATTACGCAATGTACTAAAAAATAATGTTATTGAAAATAAGATAAATTGCTTGAAATTCTCGAATTATTGGACTTTATCGCTATTAATTCTTTAGCTTGATCTACTTGCCTGCTCTTTCTTGCCTGTAGGATCTTTCTTAAACTTAATGTACCTAACAAATTGTGCAAAACATTATAATTTAGTCATCTCTATAACTCTACAACCCTTGGATCGATTTGGCTCATTTTTGAACATGAGAATTCTTTTAGCTTATACTACCTGCTCGCAAAGTTCCATTAAGATTGGAACTTTGGTAACGTTGTAGTTAAGCATTTTCTATAACTCTAGAACCCTTCGACCGATTTGGCTGATGTTCGAACTTAAAAATTCTATTGACTTAAACTACGTATTTGCAAAGTTTCATAAAAATTTGACCATCGGTTTTCAAGTTATCGCGTAACAAACATACATACAAACATACACTTTTGATAATATATTTATGTAGGTTATAAAAAATGTGTGTATATTAGAAAAAAAAACTACAGAGCACCAGTTTTGAAATTATCGTCAGATCTATCGTAAAGACTTTAAGTCACCTATATCTCTGCAACCCTAAGGTCTATTTCGCTATTTTTTTCACTAAAATTATTCTATTAACATATCTAACTTGTGTGTAAAGTTTCATTTAATTTGGATAAACCGTTTTCGAGTAAATGTCGATCAAACCTAAGCGCCAGAGGTCAACCGCTAAACTGGTCAAAACGCAGGCTTTTCACGGCTCTCGACTCTAAGACCTCGCTTCGCTCGGTCGATTATATTTTATAACAAAAGGATTCAGCGAGTTTTTTTTATTCTATCACCACTTCCACAGACATTGTTGCCTGCTTATTATTGTTTATGGTCTCCACTTTCGTGTTTTGCCAGTGGCCGTAGCATGCCACACAGAATCCCGACCAAACTTCAAGAGTAGAACTGTCATCCCATACATTCACAAAATTACAATGTATGGCATGACAGTTCTACGCTTGACATTTCAGCGGGATCTCGTTTGGCATGCTACGGCCACTGTAAAATATTATTTTACTTGACAGCGAGTTATAGTCCGGTACATTGTGTTCGGGATAATTTATACAAAATTTTAGGCAATGTGACGTAGTTATGTCGTCATAACTAGTAGTTCGCCTCGAACTGGGACCTCGCAGACTCAATTTCATTAAACATTTTAAAACCTTACATTTTTAGGTACCTATACCTATCTAATGATAAAAATATAATGTACCTACAACGTGTATACATTTATGGAAACTTTAACTTTAATAATACCAAAATTCAAAGTAATTGAAACTCAAAATACCTACGTAACGGAAATGTTTCAACATGATCTTTTTAATCACTGTTCTATTGTTGTGATCAAAATTTCAATAATAATATAATAGAGCGATATAATATTATTAAAGGTTATGCGTATTCACTTGATTAATAAAATTATAGAATAAAAGAATACATTTACTTTAGGCTTTAGGCCCTAGCATTCAATTTTGTAGAGTTAGTACCTACATAGTGCAGACAGACGAATGAAATGTAGTAAACGTGAAACGTAGTTGTAGCTCTTGTATAAGAAAAAAATTACAACCACTGCATTAGAAAAATCGGCCTTTTGCCGCCTTTTTTTGTTCAAAAAATGTCAGCAAAATTTGAGGTCACTGGGTCACCTATCTAAAGACGTACGCGCATAACTTTGCTTCACTTCGATAATTACGTACTTTTATATAAAGCCATTTTTTTAACATAAAATCTAATATGAATTAATAACATAGTCATCAGAAGTCATTATAATAATAGTCCTCAGTTTTTTTCCTGAACTTAAACTAAGTAGGTATATATGAATATTCAAAATCTGCCAAACTTCATAAACGGCAACTACCCTATGAATTTCGATTTGTTTGGAGGATCGAAATGTACGTTTTTGGAGCATAAAAAGATAAAAGAACGAGCGGTAGCGTCTTAAAATATATCTAAATAATTGTAAAATTTACTTATAAAAGTGGAGCAATGTAGCCTTGAATAAAAATTTTGAGTAAGATTTAACAAAGTATATTATTTACCTACTTATCATTAAAGTAAATATTATATTATATGGAAAGTACTACAAAGCATACCTAAATTTAAGGCAAATAATATTGAACTCTCGGATGCTTGGATATTACTATAGCTATTATTATGTTAATACTTAAAAATAGGTAAACTAAGTGCCTACTTCCACTTTATGAACTCTATGAACCTATCCTGCACTCTGCGGTCATTTAAATTCATATTATTATATGTCAGTTCTCATGTTAACATTGTAATTTAATAATCTCTATAGCTCTACAACCCTTACAGCGATTTGGCTCATATTTGGACTTGAGGATTATTTTAGTTTGTACTACTTGTTTGCAAAGTTCTATCAAGATTGGATTAACGGTAACGTTGTAATCAAGCAATCTCTATAACTCTAAAACTCTTCGACCGATTTGGCTCAAGTTCGAACTTAAAAATTCTATTGTTTCATACTACGTGTTTGCAAAGTTTCATAAAGATTGGACAATCCCTTTTCAAGTTATCGCGTAACAAACATACATACAAACATACACTTTTGATGATATATTTATGTCGGTTATAAAAAATGTCTACATATCAGAAAAAAATTTATCAGCGCACCAGTTTTGGTATTATCGTCAGACCTATCGTAAAAACTTTATGTCACCTATACTCTGCAACCCTGGAGCCTATTTGGCTATTTTTTTTACCAAAATTATCCAATTACCCTTGTTAAATTGTGTGCAAAGTTTCATTTAATTTGGATTAACCGTTTTTGAGTAAATGTCGATCGAACTCAATCACCAGAGGTCAACCGTTAAACTGGTCGAAACGCAGGCATTTCGCGGCTTTCGAATCTAAGACCTCGCTTCGCTCGGTCGATAATATTATATTATAATTATGCCTATACTATTATATCCAACTTTGGTTGCTTGCCATTAGCGATGGGTATAAAATAACGCTATTAATAAGGTTTTTATTTTAAATAACTATTTTACTTTATTTTTATTTTACTTAAATTAAATAACATTATATTTTATCGATCGAGCGAAATGAGGTTTATAAAAAGATTTAAAAAAACAGCACAAAACGTGTACTTACCTACATGTATGTGACACCTAGCTCAATAGCAAACTTTAGGCGGCCGGACTATAATTGACGCAATTATAGCTATTACCACTGAGCATATAAAGAAGAGTGTCAACTCCGAAGAAAAAAAATGAAATCGCCTAATGTACTGAATTCATTGGAGTCACCTTACCAACCCAAAAGTAAAAAGTATATTTGATTTCTGATGTTGCCTGCACTGCTGTATGACATTGCTTAGTGATGGGTAGTGTCGATTGTTAGTGATGGCCAGGTCGATAAAAATATATCGATAGTCGGCGCGACCCGTTGGACGGGATAGTTGATGATTTTATTATATGTTTTAAGTTTTATAAATAAAGAAAAGCCATGTTATTTTATAATATTTTAATTTAATTTATTAATGCTATTTTTACAATTAATGTGCTAATAAAAATAAATACAAATATTGTGTACAATAAAATTAAAAACGTGTATTTTATATTACTGTACATCGCAAGCAGTTATAATATAGGAATCAGGAATAAATAATATTTTTTTCAAGAATTATCGAAGGTCTTATCGAATCTTATATCGTTAAAAAACTTAACTAAACTTAATCCGACTTAGTTTTTCAATGGGCCGAAAAACAAGCTCAGGATCCTCTACAACTCTTAGCCACTGCACCTGTAAAACATACAAGGTTTTTTTTTAAAACAACGTACTAAGAAGACCAGCAAGACGCTCTCCTGTTGGTAAGAAATAACGCTGCAATATAATATAGTGCTACCCAGGATTTTACAAATGGGTTCACTGCGCCAACACTTCTCACTTGAGAGTCATAAGATGTTTAGACTCTTCAGCCCAGTAATTTCATTAGTTACAGTGCTCTCCTACCGAAGCACAGTAATGTTTGCATATCACTGCTCAGGCGGTAGAATAACTGGTGTTGGGGCACCTGCCTAGTCGACCAAGGTAGTCTGTTCCTCATAAATGTTGGTGGACAGTTTGTAGGAAAAAAGTACCTACTCCAAAGCAATTGGTGGCTGTTTGTGAGTATTGATTATATTTTGTTGCTTATAACTTACCTGTTTTCATCCAAAGGAAATGATGCGAAGAATACTGTAGCTGATTCCATACTATATAAGATTTACGGAGCGCGAGTTCCAACTCATGATGAGCCGATAACTCTTCAGTCTCTTCGTGAAACAGGCACTAAGAATTACGAACTTTATCTGTACAATATCTTTATCTAACCAAAAACTATAACGAACTAAAATCTATAGAATATAAACTAAAAACACGACTGTCCAGCCCAGAAACTCGAATGTTTAAAGCAGAAAAAACAATCTTTTTTAAACTTTAACTCACGTTACAAAATATCAACAAATAACAACGTCAAACATTGAATTGTCAATTTTGATTTTGTTTTTTTTATTGTCAATGTTCAAAGGAGGTGTATAAGAAAAAATAAACTATTTTTTATGTTGGTACTTGCTTCCTTGCGTTGGTAACGTGACTCCAAGGAATCTCATACATTTTTTCAATGTATGGAAGTTACGGGAGACTGGGTATTACGCAATGTACTAAAAAATAATGTTATTGAAAATAAGATAAATTGCTTGAAATTCTCGAATTATTGGACTTTATCGCTATTAATTCTTTAGCTTGATCTACTTGCCTGCTCTTTCTTGCCTGTAGGATCTTTCTTAAACTTAATGTACCTAACAAATTGTGCAAAACATTATAATTTAGTCATCTCTATAACTCTACAACCCTTGGATCGATTTGGCTCATTTTTGAACATGAGAATTCTTTTAGCTTATACTACCTGCTCGCAAAGTTCCATTAAGATTGGAACTTTGGTAACGTTGTAGTTAAGCATTTTCTATAACTCTAGAACCCTTCGACCGATTTGGCTGATGTTCGAACTTAAAAATTCTATTGACTTAAACTACGTATTTGCAAAGTTTCATAAAAATTTGACCATCGGTTTTCAAGTTATCGCGTAACAAACATACATACAAACATACACTTTTGATAATATATTTATGTAGGTTACTAGTAGTTCGCCGCGAACTGGGACCTCGCAGACCCAATTTCCCTCAAAATAGGTATACATGGGTAAAAAGTTATAAGTATCTACGAAATATAATTGTATGGAAACTTTAACCTATTATATTCGTAAAAGGAAAGGAAAATGCCAAAATTGAAAGTAATGTTAAAACTCAAAATACGTAACGGATATACATTAAAAAAATCTTTATCTTTATGAAAGGTTATGTGTGTATTCACTTGCAGAAAATAATAGAATAAAATAATAAATATTACTATAGTCTTTAAAAAAAATCTCAAAAAATCTTCATAGTTTGTAGCACTTGTTTACGAAGAAGTTGCCAATGCTGTGGACATTAGAATAATTGAAATTGGGAAAAAATATCTAGCTTTACTTGTGTTATACAGCAAATTTACAACAGTTATTATATTGATATTGTAGCTAATTCTATAACATTTTTGTCGTAGCAGCCGATGATGACTTAGACTTGGAGCGAGAACGCAGAGCTATGACAGTCACGCGTAACATCTAGGCTCGCAGGTTTTCAAGATGTATCTACAGCTACTGAGCAAGACAAAGTGTCCTTGTTCAAGGCATTATCAGACTTTTTATACGTGCAGCTCGTCGATCACATTTGCACTTTCCATCAGGTGGGATAATGTGATCAAACGTAGGCCTAATTATTAATTATTTTTTTAAACAAAAGACTTGTGGATGAACTTTACAAACTACAACTTTACAAAAAACGGATCTTTGGCGCTGTCTCGAAAGTCGAAAGTAGAAAAACTAACTTAGGAACTTTGTTTGGACTATTCAGAACATAAACATACTAAAAGTCCCCACTCATCCTTGGTGAGCCCGAGGGGAGGGGGGGGGGGGAGGCCGAAGAAGGTTCCATTTTTAGGTTTTTGCTTATGCCATATTCGAGTGTAATGTGCCCAAACTCGACGGGTTTACTAATAGCCATTGAAGAGGTTCAGTAAACACCTCCTGGCTCCATCATCAGATCAGCTCAGTGGTACCAAATTATTGAACTGTCATCATATTTCTAGACATTTACAAAGTTTCATTATGGTACGACAACCAGAAGTTGGTCAAATATTACTTACTTATATAAGATTTTTTTACCGACTTTGTATGGGAAACTAATTTCAGCATCTTAAAAATAGACCATGTTTGGAAGCTCATAGCTGGACGATGGATATAGATAAAAAGTGTTAAAGCCAAAGTTGTAGGAAATTTCAAAGCTTTTATAATGTAGTACAACAAAATATCGTACTACGCCCAGTTTTTGACATTTAGGCAAAAAACCTAAAAATGGGACCTTCTTCGGCCCCCCCACCCCTCGGGATCACCTCGGAGGGGTGGGAACTTTTAGTATGTTAATCTCCTGAATAGTCCAAACAAAGTTCCTAAGTTAGATTTTTCTGCTTTCGACTTTTCGATCCACATGCCTCTTTTGGACACTCATTGACTGGACTACTATTTGAATAAAAAATGGGTTTAAGTTTCACCCGCACGATCATTTAAATTCATAATATTTTGAGTAAGTCAACATAGCTATTTACTTATCCGTTAGGGAACCGAACCTAGGACCGAATTATCAAAAATGTATGAAATGACGTATTACGTCGTATCGATTTTTGACAATTTGGTCTTTGGTTCGGTTCCCTGACGGAAAACTGAATATCCCTGTAGTTCTCATAATATTATAATCGATAAACATTGTAATTTTGTATTCTCTATAACTCTACAACCCTTGCACCGATTTGGCTCATTTTTGGACGTGAGAATTCTTTTAGTTTGTACTACCTGTTTAAAAATTTTTATCAAGACTGGATCATCGGTTTCATTGAAATAAAGCAATCTCTTTAACTCTTGAACCCTTCGACCGATTTGGCTCATGTTCGAACTTAAAAATTCTATGGATTTATATTACGCGTTTGCAAAGTTTCATGCAGATTGGACCATTGGTTTTCCAGTTATCGCGTAACAAACATACATACAAACATAAACTTTGGCTAATATATTTGTGTCGCTTATAAAAAATGTGTATATGTTAGAAAAAAAATTATCAGCGGTCCAGTTTTGAAATAATCGTCAGACCTATCGTAAAGACTTTAAGTCACCTATATCTCTGCAACCCTGTAACCTATTTAGCTAATTTTTTCACTTAAATTATCCAATTAACCTTCTTAACTTGTGTGTAAAATTTCATTTAATTTGGATTAACCGTTTTCAAGTAAACATCGACCAAACTTGAGCATCAGAGGTCAAGCGTTAAACTGGTCCAAACGCAGGCATTTCGCGGCTTTCGACTCTAAGACCTCGCTTCGCTCGGTCGATAAAAAATGTGTGTATATTAGAAAAAAAAACTACAGAGCACCAGTTTTGAAATTATCGTCAGATCTATCGTAAAGACTTTAAGTCACCTATATCTCTGCAACCCTAAGGTCTATTTCGCTATTTTTTTCACTAAAATTATTCTATTAACATATCTAACTTGTGTGTAAAGTTTCATTTAATTTGGATAAACCGTTTTCGAGTAAATGTCGATCAAACCTAAGCGCCAGAGGTCAACCGCTAAACTGGTCAAAACGCAGGCTTTTCGCGGCTCTCGACTCTAAGACCTCGCTTCGCTCGGTCGATTATATTTTATAACAAAAGGATTCAGCGAGTTTTTTTTATTCTATCACCACTTCCACAGACATTGTTGCCTGCTTATTATTGTTTATGGTCTCCACTTTCGTGTTTTGCCAGTGGCCGTAGCATGCCACACAGAATCCCGACCAAACTTCAAGAGTAGAACTGTCATCCCATACATTCACAAAATTACAATGTATGGCATGACAGTTCTACGCTTGACATTTCAGCGGGATCTCGTTTGGCATGCTACGGCCACTGTAAAATATTATTTTACTTGACAGCGAGTTATAGTCCGGTACATTGTGTTCGGGATAATTTATACAAAATTTTAGGCAATGTGACGTAGTTATGTCGTCATAACTAGTAGTTCGCCTCGAACTGGGACCTCGCAGACTCAATTTCATTAAACATTTTAAAACCTTACATTTTTAGGTACCTATACCTATCTAATGATAAAAATATAATGTACCTACAACGTGTATACATTTATGGAAACTTTAACTTTAATAATACCAAAATTCAAAGTAATTGAAACTCAAAATACCTACGTAACGGAAATGTTTCAACATGATCTTTTTAATCACTGTTCTATTGTTGTGATCAAAATTTCAATAATAATATAATAGAGCGATATAATATTATTAAAGGTTATGCGTATTCACTTGATTAATAAAATTATAGAATAAAAGAATACATTTACTTTAGGCTTTAGGCCCTAGCATTCAATTTTGTAGAGTTAGTACCTACATAGTGCAGACAGACGAATGAAATGTAGTAAACGTGAAACGTAGTTGTAGCTCTTGTATAAGAAAAAAATTACAACCACTGCATTAGAAAAATCGGCCTTTTGCCGCCTTTTTTTGTTCAAAAAATGTCAGCAAAATTTGAGGTCACTGGGTCACCTATCTAAAGACGTACGCGCATAACTTTGCTTCACTTCGATAATTACGTACTTTTATATAAAGCCATTTTTTTAACATAAAATCTAATATGAATTAATAACATAGTCATCAGAAGTCATTATAATAATAGTCCTCAGTTTTTTTCCTGAACTTAAACTAAGTAGGTATATATGAATATTCAAAATCTGCCAAACTTCATAAACGGCAACTACCCTATGAATTTCGATTTGTTTGGAGGATCGAAATGTACGTTTTTGGAGCATAAAAAGATAAAAGAACGAGCGGTAGCGTCTTAAAATATATCTAAATAATTGTAAAATTTACTTATAAAAGTGGAGCAATGTAGCCTTGAATAAAAATTTTGAGTAAGATTTAACAAAGTATATTATTTACCTACTTATCATTAAAGTAAATATTATATTATATGGAAAGTACTACAAAGCATACCTAAATTTAAGGCAAATAATATTGAACTCTCGGATGCTTGGATATTACTATAGCTATTATTATGTTAATACTTAAAAATAGGTAAACTAAGTGCCTACTTCCACTTTATGAACTCTATGAACCTATCCTGCACTCTGCGGTCATTTAAATTCATATTATTATATGTCAGTTCTCATGTTAACATTGTAATTTAATAATCTCTATAGCTCTACAACCCTTACAGCGATTTGGCTCATATTTGGACTTGAGGATTATTTTAGTTTGTACTACTTGTTTGCAAAGTTCTATCAAGATTGGATTAACGGTAACGTTGTAATCAAGCAATCTCTATAACTCTAAAACTCTTCGACCGATTTGGCTCAAGTTCGAACTTAAAAATTCTATTGTTTCATACTACGTGTTTGCAAAGTTTCATAAAGATTGGACAATCCCTTTTCAAGTTATCGCGTAACAAACATACATACAAACATACACTTTTGATGATATATTTATGTCGGTTATAAAAAATGTCTACATATCAGAAAAAAATTTATCAGCGCACCAGTTTTGGTATTATCGTCAGACCTATCGTAAAAACTTTATGTCACCTATACTCTGCAACCCTGGAGCCTATTTGGCTATTTTTTTTACCAAAATTATCCAATTACCCTTGTTAAATTGTGTGCAAAGTTTCATTTAATTTGGATTAACCGTTTTTGAGTAAATGTCGATCGAACTCAATCACCAGAGGTCAACCGTTAAACTGGTCGAAACGCAGGCATTTCGCGGCTTTCGAATCTAAGACCTCGCTTCGCTCGGTCGATAATATTATATTATAATTATGCCTATACTATTATATCCAACTTTGGTTGCTTGCCATTAGCGATGGGTATAAAATAACGCTATTAATAAGGTTTTTATTTTAAATAACTATTTTACTTTATTTTTATTTTACTTAAATTAAATAACATTATATTTTATCGATCGAGCGAAATGAGGTTTATAAAAAGATTTAAAAAAACAGCACAAAACGTGTACTTACCTACATGTATGTGACACCTAGCTCAATAGCAAACTTTAGGCGGCCGGACTATAATTGACGCAATTATAGCTATTACCACTGAGCATATAAAGAAGAGTGTCAACTCCGAAGAAAAAAAATGAAATCGCCTAATGTACTGAATTCATTGGAGTCACCTTACCAACCCAAAAGTAAAAAGTATATTTGATTTCTGATGTTGCCTGCACTGCTGTATGACATTGCTTAGTGATGGGTAGTGTCGATTGTTAGTGATGGCCAGGTCGATAAAAATATATCGATAGTCGGCGCGACCCGTTGGACGGGATAGTTGATGATTTTATTATATGTTTTAAGTTTTATAAATAAAGAAAAGCCATGTTATTTTATAATATTTTAATTTAATTTATTAATGCTATTTTTACAATTAATGTGCTAATAAAAATAAATACAAATATTGTGTACAATAAAATTAAAAACGTGTATTTTATATTACTGTACATCGCAAGCAGTTATAATATAGGAATCAGGAATAAATAATATTTTTTTCAAGAATTATCGAAGGTCTTATCGAATCTTATATCGTTAAAAAACTTAACTAAACTTAATCCGACTTAGTTTTTCAATGGGCCGAAAAACAAGCTCAGGATCCTCTACAACTCTTAGCCACTGCACCTGTAAAACATACAAGGTTTTTTTTTAAAACAACGTACTAAGAAGACCAGCAAGACGCTCTCCTGTTGGTAAGAAATAACGCTGCAATATAATATAGTGCTACCCAGGATTTTACAAATGGGTTCACTGCGCCAACACTTCTCACTTGAGAGTCATAAGATGTTTAGACTCTTCAGCCCAGTAATTTCATTAGTTACAGTGCTCTCCTACCGAAGCACAGTAATGTTTGCATATCACTGCTCAGGCGGTAGAATAACTGGTGTTGGGGCACCTGCCTAGTCGACCAAGGTAGTCTGTTCCTCATAAATGTTGGTGGACAGTTTGTAGGAAAAAAGTACCTACTCCAAAGCAATTGGTGGCTGTTTGTGAGTATTGATTATATTTTGTTGCTTATAACTTACCTGTTTTCATCCAAAGGAAATGATGCGAAGAATACTGTAGCTGATTCCATACTATATAAGATTTACGGAGCGCGAGTTCCAACTCATGATGAGCCGATAACTCTTCAGTCTCTTCGTGAAACAGGCACTAAGAATTACGAACTTTATCTGTACAATATCTTTATCTAACCAAAAACTATAACGAACTAAAATCTATAGAATATAAACTAAAAACACGACTGTCCAGCCCAGAAACTCGAATGTTTAAAGCAGAAAAAACAATCTTTTTTAAACTTTAACTCACGTTACAAAATATCAACAAATAACAACGTCAAACATTGAATTGTCAATTTTGATTTTGTTTTTTTTATTGTCAATGTTCAAAGGAGGTGTATAAGAAAAAATAAACTATTTTTTATGTTGGTACTTGCTTCCTTGCGTTGGTAACGTGACTCCAAGGAATCTCATACATTTTTTCAATGTATGGAAGTTACGGGAGACTGGGTATTACGCAATGTACTAAAAAATAATGTTATTGAAAATAAGATAAATTGCTTGAAATTCTCGAATTATTGGACTTTATCGCTATTAATTCTTTAGCTTGATCTACTTGCCTGCTCTTTCTTGCCTGTAGGATCTTTCTTAAACTTAATGTACCTAACAAATTGTGCAAAACATTATAATTTAGTCATCTCTATAACTCTACAACCCTTGGATCGATTTGGCTCATTTTTGAACATGAGAATTCTTTTAGCTTATACTACCTGCTCGCAAAGTTCCATTAAGATTGGAACTTTGGTAACGTTGTAGTTAAGCATTTTCTATAACTCTAGAACCCTTCGACCGATTTGGCTGATGTTCGAACTTAAAAATTCTATTGACTTAAACTACGTATTTGCAAAGTTTCATAAAAATTTGACCATCGGTTTTCAAGTTATCGCGTAACAAACATACATACAAACATACACTTTTGATAATATATTTATGTAGGTTATAAAAAATGTGTGTATATTAGAAAAAAAAACTACAGAGCACCAGTTTTGAAATTATCGTCAGACCTATCGTAAAGACTTTAAGTCACCTATATCTCTGCAACCCTAAGGTCTATTTCGCTATTTTTTTCACTAAAATTATTCTATTAACATATCTAACTTGTGTGTAAAGTTTCATTTAATTTGGATAAACCGTTTTCGAGTAAATGTCGATCAAACCTAAGCGCCAGAGGTCAACCGCTAAACTGGTCAAAACGCAGGCTTTTCGCGGCTCTCGACTCTAAGACCTCGCTTCGCTCGGTCGAATATATTGTACTGTAAGAGAAACAATTGTGAATGTAGGACTGTTGATGGCTGTACTAGTAATTAAACTGTGTTACAGCCACCAATGCCCTCCGTTCGGATATGGATACTAATATAGTACATTATAATAGTATGACTATGATGTTCTGATACTCGTAAATGTGAAAGATCTAATTATTAAATAATTATAAAATTTTGTCTTTTTACATTGCATAAAAAGAACATAATTTATGTAAATAATTAAAGAATTATTGTTACTCAGAAGAATAAAAGAATAACTTCCATTATACACTAGAAACAATAAAGAATGCTCCAAATCTTATCAGTTGAGAAACACATCAATTATATTGTTATCAAATTGAAGCACATTATTATGATCAAGTATGTTATTACATTATTTGAACAAAAAGCAGCACGGGTGTGTGTGAGTGTGTTGGTTTGGTGTGAGTGCGGTGTGATACACTAATGGCCAATGCAGATTAATTTAACTTGGAACTGGCCAATAGTTTTAGCCTACTAGATGCAGATTCCGAAGATATTCAAACTCAATATGATGTCATCAGAAACAGCATTCAACAAGCTAGTCGCAAAATTAAATCATCAAAATGTAAGATAAAGAAATTATCAAATAACACTCAAGAACTTATTACAAGAAGACTAGAATTAAATAACAATATATACACAACAGAATACAGAAAAATAGACAAACAGGTAAAACGCAGCATCCGAAAAGATATTAGAAACTACAATACACAACTAGTTCATACAGCTTTAACCCAAAACCGCTCTCTTAAAACTGCTATACAGGGTACTGAAAAGGGAAAGTCCACAATAACATATCTTAAGGACAATAATGGCACAAAACAAGGCGATAGAAACAAAGTCCTACAAATAGCTACCAAATTTTACGAAAATTTATACTCTCACAATAATTTAGCTCAGACAGATACACCCCAAAATTATTCTTGTCCCGATAGTATCCCCGAAATAACACAAACAGAAGTTCTTAAAGCAATCACTAGCATGAAATATAATAGAAGCCCTGGTGATGACGGAATCACCACTGAATCGCTAAAAATCGGAGAAAAAGTTTTAAATCCTCATATCACAAAGTTGTTTAATTCCATTTTAAAAACAGGCAAATTTCCTATTAATTTCTGCCACTCTAAAATAATACTTTTACATAAAAAAGGAGATAAATCAAACATAGAAAACTATCGTCCCATTAGCTTAGTATCTCATCATCCTCATATATACAAAACATTCATTAAAATTATAGAGTTTAGAATTTCCAAAACACTTGATAAACACCAACCAGCAGAACAAGCAGGATTCCGTAAAGGCCTTTCCACTACAGACCATCTCCACTCTCTTAACCAACTTCTAGAAAAACACTCTGAATTTAACCTTCCTTTGTATTTAGCTTTCATAGATTATTCTAAAGCATTTGATAGTATTTTACACCCGTCCGTATTTGAAGCGTTGAGAAATCAAGAAATAGAACACACATACATCCAACTTTTGCAGTACATATACAACAATAGTTCAGCCGCTGTACACATTCACTCATCTGGCACATCCTTCCCAATCCAAAAAGGAGTCAAGCAAGGGGATCCTCTTTCCCCGAAACTATTTACAGCCACGCTTGAAGAAGTCTTTAAAAAATTAACACCTAACTGGACGGAGAGGGGAATTGTTCTCGGCGAAAAGAGATTGACAAATCTTCGTTTTGCCGACGACATTGTTCTTTTCTCCTCCTCGGCATCTGAGCTGGGTCTAATGCTCCAAGAACTGCATACTGTAAGCCTCGAGGTCGGACTTAGGATGAATATGTCCAAAACCAAACTAATGACAAACACCACCAAGCGTCGCCTTCATGTCGAGGGTGTGGGGATCGAATATGTCGATGATTACGTTTACCTCGGCCAAATAGTCTCTTTCCAGGCGAGACAAGATAAGGAAATTGCACGACGCACCGAGAACGCCTGGAAGAGCTATTGGGCCATGAAAGACCTCATGAAAGGACCACTGCCTCTCTCCTTAAAACGTAAACTCATGGACATGTGCGTTCTCCCCACCCTCACATACGGCGCACAAACTTGGTCATTGACTAAACATCAGAGGTCCGCACTCGGGGTTTGCCAAAGAGCTATGGAGCGCAGTATCTTAGGAGTGAAACTTACAGATAGGGTAAGAAATACAATACTGCGCTCCAAAACGCAAATAATAGATGTAGCTCAGAAAGCCGCTCGCCTCAAATGGGACTGGGCCGGCCACGTATGCCGCATGTCAGAGGAACTGTGGGCCTGGACTACCACTCAGTGGAGCCCACCTGTCCGGACACGACGACGTGGCAGGCCCAGAACCCGTTGGAGAGACGAACTTGACTCCTACCTCAAGGATTGGACCCTAACCGCCACCCAGAGAAAGGAGTGGAAAGAGAGAAGGGAGGCCTTTGCCCTGCAGTGGGACAGTATGGGCTAATAATAATAATAATGCACCGCAGGGCAGCTTATGGCGAGCTGTTGGGGAGTAGCGACCCCACGGACCCGAGTGCTCCCGGGGGAGGATCCTGTTCCTCATCTCCAGCTTGCCTTTGATGGGTTATGGGTAAATAAAGCAGAAACACAATGGATTCAACAGGATTTTATTAGAACAAATTAGAGCAAAAATTACGGAATACAAAATACGTGTCGTCGCAGTCAGAGGTCATTGCGGAGAGAGAGCGAGAAAGCAGATGTCATTCATACCTGCTGTCATTTATAGACTTTGACATTGACATATAAAAATGTTTACTTTTCAGACTGTTATTATTACAAAGAAAATCTATTTGCCAATAAACTATATTATTAAACAATTATATTAACAGTCCAACACTGGCTCTTAAACATTTGATATGTTACAGAAATACTTTACACATTCCGTAAAAATAAACATGTTATTGTTTAAATTATACATGATTTAGTTTCTAACGGCTAGACAACTAAATTAAACACAAGTCTTTGACAAAATTACAATGTTTTTCTTTTGTCAGAGATTTTGTTAATATATCTGCAATCATTAAATCAGTTGACAAATACTTAATCTTTATTATATTTTTCTTAACAAGATCTCTGATGAAATGATGCCTAACATCAATATGTTTAGTCCTACTATGGTACATAGCATTTGTTGTTAGTTTTTGAGCTGACTGATTATCATTAAAAATTGTTACAATACATTGCTTTCCTAACAATTCATATAGAAAGTTGCGCAGAAACATTGCCTCTTTACAAGCATCTGATAATGCCATATACTCGGCTTCTGTACTTGACAGAGCCACAGTTTTCTGTTTCCTACTCTCCCATGAAATTAATGATTTACCTAACTTGAAAATAAAACCCGTGTACGACCTACGATCAACCTCACTACCAGCCCAGTCAGCATCGACATGCGCAGACAGTTGTAGATCTTGCTTCTGGAACACTAAACAATAGTCTATAGTACCTTTTAAGTATCTTAGTACCCGTTTCGCCGCCTTCCAATGGACATCGGAGTATGCATCGTTGAACTGGCTCAGGACACTCACGGCGTGACATATATCTGGTCTGCTGCACACCGCTAGATACATCAGACAGCCTACTAGGTTCCTGTAACCAAGATTAGTTTGTTTATCTTTGCACTTCTCCAGTTTAAGACCGGTTTCCATAGGAGTTTTCGCTGGTTTACAATCGGTCATATTAAATTTCTCTAAAACCTTTAATATATATTTAGACTGGTCAAGAGTTATCTTATTTTTGCTTTTACATACTTTCATCCCTAGAATGTGATGAACTGGCCCTAAATCTCGCATTTTAAATTGGTTCATCAGATCTCTCTTTATACCATCTTTTATTTTAGAGTTTTCAGTAGAAAATAACAATATATCATCTACATACAGAGCTATTATGACTAACTCGCCATTTACATTTTTGAAAAATACACATGGTTCTGAAGATGACCTATTAAATTGAAGTTTATTTATTAATACCCCATTAATCTTCTCGTACCACATTTTAGAGGCTTGCTTCAGCCCATATATAGCCTTGTTCAATTTGCATACCATATGTTCTTTGCCTTTAACCTTAAAATGTTCTGGTTGCTCCATGTACACTTCTTCCTGTAAGTCTCCATTCAAGAATGCCGTCTTGACATCTAAGTGATCAACGCTCATGTTATGCTCAGCTGCTACTGCAAACAAAGTTCTTAGTGTGGAGTGCCTTACCACCGGTGAAAAGGTTTCATCATAGTCTATGCCTTGCTTTTGATTGTATCCCTTTGCCACCAGTCGTGCCTTGTATTTCAGCAGTTCCCCATCTGCACCAGTTTTCCTTTTGAATACCCATTTGCATTTAATAGCCTTCTTGTGCTGAGGTATTGCAGCTAGAGTCCAACATTGGTTCTCAATAAATGAATTATACTCATCTGACATGGCCTTCAGCCATTCTTCTTTATCAGGGCCTTCCAGAGCTTCGGTCACGGTGTCCGGATCATCAGTGCTGCACAAACGTCTTGTGGCGATACAATTTCATCCAAATCGCTCACAACTGCGCGCTCTGCTTACGAATATTGGACCTGCGCCGACTCACCGCCCCCGGCCCGCGCGGCACTCCCGCGCTCGCCTGCCGGCCGGTCGCAGCGCGTGAGCCGCGCGCCCGCCAGAGCTTCGCACCGCCTCGTAACGCTAGCACGCGCTCGCTCGCTTAAATAATTTGCTTACGTAAATATTGTTATTTTCTCATTCTTACTGTAATTTGTCTTTTGCTTTTCTGTTATTATATTTGTCTTAAAATCACGCGTAGTTTCATCTTTCTTCAGCCACCTTTAATATCAGTAAATTCATACAAACTTTCACACATAAATTCATACTATCAGCTTCACACTATCTACCTCGGGTAAGCCTATCATCACATCAGTTCACCACCTTCTCACCTCACCACAACTGGTGACCCCGACGAAGAATATCTTGCCACGCGCACGGACTCAGAGCGGCAGAACCGCATTCCAGAACTTGGGGTGTGGCCCAAGTTACAAGAGGTGAGAATTTTTTTGGACTAAAAAAAATTAAGTGCCCGTTATAATGGCCGAAACCGATGATGCCCCGGCTGTACTACGTGTTGGTGTTAGAATCCCGCCATTTTGGCCCGAGGAACCAGCTTTATGGTTTGCCCAGGTAGAAAGCCAATTTACTTTATCGAAAATAACTACCGATGATACTAAGTTCTGTTACCTGGTGGCACAACTAGATCACAACTACGCTGCCGAGGTGCGTGACATAATCACCAATCCGCCGTTAACAGATAAATACCAGAAACTGAAAACTGAGCTCATAAAACGTCTCTCTGCGTCCAAGCAAAAGCGCGTCCAACAATTACTAATGCACGAGGAGTTAGGTGACCGCAAGCCTTCTCAGCTGTTGCGGCATA
Source organism: Hemithea aestivaria (assembly GCA_947507615.1). Taxonomy (NCBI): domain Eukaryota; kingdom Metazoa; phylum Arthropoda; class Insecta; order Lepidoptera; family Geometridae; genus Hemithea; species Hemithea aestivaria. Next base: position 28,027 of record OX382348.1, on the reverse strand, counting down.
TGCAGAGCCTGGCTGGACCCAGCGTTCCAGATGAATTCCTAAAATCAGTCTGGACCAGCAGGTTACCTACGAACATTGTGACGGTAATTGCTTCACAGGACGACTTACCGCTGGAGAAGCTGGCTGACCTCGCGGATAAAGTGCACGATATTACACCATCCTCGCCTCAGGTATCCAGCGCCGCCCAGGTATCCACTGCAGACTTTAGCGACTTAGCGAGACAGGTCCAGGAGCTAACAAAACAGGTAGCGTTACTTACCACGCAGAGGAGTGGAGAACGTCCTCAGCGCTGGAACAACCGCAGTAGTCGCTCTCGCTCTAATAGCCGCTCACGCCTGCGACAGCCGCCTTCAGATCATCCCCATTGCTTCTACCACTTCAATTACGGAGCTCAGGCGAAGAACTGTAAGAAGCCCTGCACATTCCCGACATCGGAAAACTACAGGGACGGTCGCAAGTAGCGGCTAACGACTGTCCTCTATTAATAGGCCGCCTTTTTGTCACCGACCGAGCATCAAAAATGCAGTTCCTCGTGGACACTGGCTCAGACTTGTGTGTTTTTCCCCGGTCAGCGATAAAGACGCCTTGCACTAAAACAGGATTTGAACTATCTGCTGCAAACAATTCTGTTATACATACTTACGGTCCTGTTACGCTACATCTTGATTTTGGCTTGCGACGAGACTTCGTGTGGACATTTACGATCGCAGATGTCTCGAAGCCCATCATTGGAGTAGACTTCCTCTCCTTCTACAATCTGCTCGTCGACTGCAGGAGACAGCTCTTAACCGACGGAACCACTACAATGTCTGTCAATGCCGTTCCCTCTAGTTCTTCTGATGATGACTTAACGTCCATAAAGGCAGTCTCTGGAGATTCACACTTCCATCACATTTTAAGGGAGTACCCAGAGATTACTCGCCCTGCTGGAATCTTTTCTCCTCCCAATCACAAGACACTCCATCATATCCGGACAACGCCCGGACCGCCAGTAGCTTGTAAACCTCGTCGCTTGGATCCAACTCGTTTACAGGCAGCAAAGAAGGAGTTTGACGATATGATGGCTAGTGGAATAGCTCGAAGATCTGACAGCCCTTGGTCCTCAGCCTTACACATGGTACGTAAAAAGGATGATGGATGGAGACCCTGTGGCGACTACCGAGCTCTCAACGCGAGGACTGTTCCCGATCGATACCCAGTGCGTCACATTCACGACTTCTCTTACCAGCTCGCAGGATGCACCATCTTCTCGAAGATCGACCTTGTCAAGGCGTATAACCAAATTAGGGTCAACCCAGAGGATATACCCAAGACGGCGATTACGACCCCATTCGGTTTATACGAGTTCCCGTATATGACGTTCGGCTTAAGGAACGCTGCGCAGACCTTTCAAAGGTTTATTGACGAAGTCCTCTCTGGCTTGGATAGCTTCTGCTATGGATATATCGACGACATTCTCGTATTCTCTTCTGGAAGAGAAGAACATGAGAAGCACTTGCGTCTACTCTTCGAACGCCTCAAGATGTACGGTATCCTGGTCAACACCTCCAAATGCACACTCGGCCAAGAAAGCGTGACCTTTCTTGGATACGACGTGTCATCAGCTGGAACAAGGCCCCTTACCACAAAGGTCCAGGCGATCCAAGACTACTCTTTTCCGAAGACGGTTAAGGATCTGCGCCGATTTCTTGGAATGCTTAACTTTTATCGGCGTTTCATTCCTAACGCCGCCTGCATCCAAGCACCCTTGCACGACGTCTTATCCGGTCCGAAGGTGAAAGGCTCTCAGCCAGTCCAGGAAACCCCGGAGCTACTGCAAGCTTTCACCGAATGCAAGAAGTCACTCTCCGAGGCCACTCTTCTCGTCCATCCCGATCCATCATCGGAACTCGCCATCGCCACTGATGCATCTGACTCCGCCATTGGCGCCGTGCTGCAGCAGCGGATGGGTGAAGAGTGGGAACCCCTCGCATTCTTCTCGCACAAACTCTCCAACGCACAAAGGAAGTACAGCCCGTACGACAGAGAGCTTTTGGCAATGTATGAGGCAGTCAAATACTTCCGGCATATGGTCGAGGCCAGGAACTTCGCGATTCTTACCGACCATAAGCCATTGACGTTCGCGTTCACGAACAATAAAGAGAAATGCTCACCAAGACAATTCCGCTATCTTGACTTTATCTCGCAATTTACTACAGATATACAGTACATACCTGGTGAAGATAACGTAGTCGCGGACGCCCTTTCCCGCGTTGACGAAGTTTCTCGCTGCATAGACTACCAGGAGCTTGCACGCCTTCAGGAATCAGATCCAGAACTGCAAGACCTGCTACACCATGGTACTTCCCTGCTCCTACGTAAAGTAAAGACGGGATACAAGAATACTTACGTGTACTGTGACACCTCCGTGGAACCACCGCGACCTTACATTACACCGGAACTGAGGAGACAAGTCTTTGACATGATACATACTTTACATCATCCAGGAACCGCAGCTACAGCACGACTGGTATCTCAAAGATTTGTGTGGCCAGGGATTCGTAAAGATTGTAGAGAGTGGACAAGGCAATGCTTGCAATGCCAGAAAAATAAAATAACCCGCCATACAATCTCCCCTCCTGCCACATTCCCCTCCCCTTCCTCAAGATTCTCCCATATCCATCTCGACATCGTAGGCCCGTTACCCCTTTCTTCTGATTACAGGTATTGCCTTACCGTCATCGATCGCTATACTCGATGGCCTGAGGCGATGCCACTTCGTGACATCACGGCGGAAGCCTGCGCAGAAGCCCTCGTCTCCGGCTGGATCGCCAGATTCGGTTGTCCTGCCCGAGTGACCACTGACCGTGGCCGCCAGTTCGAGAGCCTCCTCTTCAAAGCTCTCACTGCCCTGGTCGGTGCGCGCCACATCCGCACTACGGCCTATCACCCTCAAGCCAACGGGATCGTCGAGCGACTCCATCGCCAAATGAAAGCTGCGATCAAGTGCCACAACACATCACAGTGGACTGAAGTTCTTCCCCTTGTTCTTCTCGGCATGCGAAGCTCGTGGAAAGAAGATCTCCAAGCATCGCCGGCCGAGCTAGTCTACGGAGAAGCCCTCCACTTACCTGGCCAGCTCCTGTCCCCGAGTGACGACTACACTGCCACTGACGTCACTGAGTACGCCAATCGTCTTCGCGCTCACATGGCGAAGTTGACGCCGCGTCCGACTTCATGGCACACCTCGTCACCCTTCTACATACCTCGAGACCTGTCAACGTCATCCCACGTCTTCCTGCGCGTCGATCGCGTACGCAGCCCCTTGGAATCACCGTACGTTGGCCCATACAAGGTTATTCAGCGACACCCGAAGTACTTCACCATCGATGTCCAGGGAAAGAACAGCAACGTTTCCGTGGATCGACTGAAGCCAGCTTACCTGTCGCGAGAGGTCCATGCTCCTACTCCGCCGGTCTCGACGCCTGCGGAAACACCTGCACCTGCAAAATCACCGCCGTCACCTGAACACACCGTTCCCAAGAATACGGCCACCGAACAGAAAATTACACGAAGCGGTCGCCGAGTACGTTTCCCGAATTATTATCGACCGTAGTAACGGTCTGGTAGGGGGGAACTGTGGCGATACAATTTCATCCAAATCGCTCACAACTGCGCGCTCTGCTTACGAATATTGGACCTGCGCCGACTCACCGCCCCCGGCCCGCGCGGCACTCCCGCGCTCGCCTGCCGGCCGGTCGCAGCGCGTGAGCCGCGCGCCCGCCAGAGCTTCGCACCGCCTCGTAACGCTAGCACGCGCTCGCTCGCTTAAATAATTTGCTTACGTAAATATTGTTATTTTCTCATTCTTACTGTAATTTGTCTTTTGCTTTTCTGTTATTATATTTGTCTTAAAATCACGCGTAGTTTCATCTTTCTTCAGCCACCTTTAATATCAGTAAATTCATACAAACTTTCACACATAAATTCATACTATCAGCTTCACACTATCTACCTCGGGTAAGCCTATCATCACATCAGTTCACCACCTTCTCACCTCACCACAGTCTGACAAGCAGCACAGACTCCACCGTGGAATTAAATGTGTCTTCATAATCTTCTGATGATGAGGCAACTTCTTGAGCTGATTCTCCTGGAATGTAAGAAGGATCCGCCGAACCACATGCCTCTGATGGCTCGTCACTGTCTGAGTCGTTTACTGTAATTGTACTAAATCTTTCTCTGCGTCTTCTATTTTTATTTATATTTATGTCATCAGAAAGTTCAGGTATTACAGTAGATGGCTCAGATGACTCATCAGCCTGCATCAGCGGTTCAATTTCCAGTCGAGATGCTGGAGATTGAACTGTGGTCATCTTATAATCACCAGTATCAACTAGGTGATGATTTACATACCTATAATTATCATCATATGACATATTATCATCATCATCATCACATTTGTAAAATTTATTTTCTAAGAAAATAACATCTCTGGCCTTGACAAATTTATATGAATTTTCTGGATCAAGTAGTCTGTATCCCTTGGAATAATCACAGTACCCAACAAATATATGTTGCCTAGGTACGTGTCCATGCTTTTATTATCTGCAAGCTTTGTTCCGAACAGTGCTCGGTACAGGCCAAGTCTGCGGGTCAGGCCCTTATCTTCATATGCCTTACTCAGGTTATCCCACGCTTCCCGCGCGCTCTTAGCGTTGCGTACATGTGGAAATGCGCTTACGTTGACTGAAAGACATATCTTGGCCAGCGCCTTCTGCGTCTTCTTCTGCTCCGGGTCGTCCTTTTCGGTCCCGTCTATGGTTGACCACAAATCTTCATGTATGAGCAACATGCGCATCATAAACTTCCATGTCGAGTAATTATCTGCCCCACGCAGTTTCTCGACAGCGTGTATATGCGCCGGGTTCGTCGCTTGCGCCATTCTTCGTTATGACGCAATGTGAAAATTTGCTTTTTGATTTTTGAAATATTGCCTAAATATCGCGGTCCAATGCGTGCTGGGCCCATAACCTGCTGGGTTATGGGTAAATAAAGCAGAAACACAATGGATTCAACAGGATTTTATTAGAACAAATTAGAGCAAAAATTACGGAATACAAAATACGTGTCGTCGCAGTCAGAGGTCATTGCGGAGAGAGAGCGAGAAAGCAGATGTCATTCATACCTGCTGTCATTTATAGACTTTGACATTGACATATAAAAATGTTTACTTTTCAGACTGTTATTATTACAAAGAAAATCTATTTGCCAATAAACTATATTATTAAACAATTATATTAACAGTCCAACAGCCTTCACCGGCCGGCCGGAGTGAACACTGACGAGGAACAGTCCCCCACCTCTGCTTGCCTTCATTGGCCGGCCAGAGTGGAGTCGCGAGAGCTGCACGCTCGGAGGGAGGATGTGAAGCATAAGTGGCGAGTTGGCCTACGTGTTTAAAGTCCAGGGACACCCCTCCAGCCACTTGCACCAACGTTGCCCTTCTCATCGGCTATGTAATGCCGGCCTTTATGGGGGCCCGTTTAGTGAGTGGCGAGTCATCACCTGCCTATATATCTCCTAATGGGACGGAAGTGGCAGGTGCCGTAGTCCTAGCAATAGCCTCATTAACCATCCATTTAGAATACTCATTCATAGCCTAGTTCAAGTAGTTTCCATTAATTAGCAATAGTCCTGTCACTTGGCGGAGACTGTCTTTGAGCCCATTTTCTATGGATGGACTCACAGACAGACTCCAATAAGTGTCACCCATTACATTTATATTAAAAGCTCAAAAGGGCCTCTGCGCGTTGGACTTTTTTGTCTCCGTGTAAGCCTATAAAAAGGCCCGGGCTTAGCTCGTGTTAAAGAACGACATAATAATAATAATGATTATTATTTACGGAAAAAACCATTTGATGGCAACAATAAGTACTGAAGGGATGTAAGAAATGTAAACACAAAATAATATTACGAAAAATATAACATTAATGCACAAAAATACCTGCAGTTAATTAAAAATTTGTAACTTATCGATGTTTATCGTCGGCCATAACACCCAAACGAAAGACTCGCGCAAATTCACGTTTTGACAGGTTTTTATATCCGGCTAGAGTCACCTGATGTAGTTATCTATGTTGAACTAGAAGCGGCAGAATTTGAATTATGATGCCTGTGTCATTTTGTCCGTATATGTCATTTTGTACGTACTTCCCCTATACTCGTATAAATATGTCCGCCGCGGGGTAAGAGGAGGAGGGGAGCCCCGCGGTCGAAAGAGGTTTATTTATCGGAGCTTAGCTTAATTGTACAAATTTAAACTGACGCAAATATGTTAGAATTACGTTAAGGTTCTATCATTTCACTCTTAAATTGAAAAAATATAATCGACCGAGCGAAGCGAGGTCTTAGATTCGAAAGCCGCGAAATGCCTGCGTTTCGACCAGTTTAACGGTTGACCTCTGGTGATTGAGTTCGATCGACATTTACTCAAAAACGGTTAATCCAAATTAAATGAAACTTTGCACACAATTTAACAAGGGTAATTGGATAATTTTAGTAAAAAAAATAGCCAAATAGGCTCCAGGGTTGCAGAGTATAGGTGACTTAAAGTTTTTACGATAGGTCTGACGATAATTTCAAAACTGGTGCGCTGATAATTTTTTTTCTGATATGTAGACATTTTTTATAACCGACATAAATATATCATCAAAAGTGTATGTTTGTATGTATGTTTGTTACGCGATAACTTGAAAAGGGATTGTCCAATCTTTATGAAACTTTGCAAACACGTAGTATGAAACAATAGAATTTTTAAGTTCGAACTTGAGCCAAATCGGTCAAAGAGTTTTAGAGTTATAGAGATTGCTTGATTACAACGTTACCGTTAATCCAATCTTGATAGAACTTTGCAAACAAGTAGTACAAACTAAAATAATCCTCAAGTCCAAATATGAGCCAAATCGCTGTAAGGGTTGTAGAGCTATAGAGATTATTAAATTACAATGTTAACATGAGAACTGACATATAATAATATGAATTTAAATGACCGCAGAGTGCAGGATAGGTTCATAAAGTTCATAAAGTGGAAGTAGGCACTTAGTTTACCTATTTTTAAGTATTAACATAATAATAGCTATAGTAATATCCAAGCATCCGAGAGTTCAATATTATTTGCCTTAAATTTAGGTATGCTTTGTAGTACTTTCCATATAATATAATATTTACTTTAATGATAAGTAGGTAAATAATATACTTTGTTAAATCTTACTCAAAATTTTTATTCAATGCTACATTGCTCCACTTTTATAAGTAAATTTTACAATTATTTAGATATATTTTAAGACGCTACCGCTCGTTCTTTTTAGGGTTCCGTACCTCAAAAGGAAAAAACGGAACCCTTATAGGATCACTTTGTTGTCCGTCTGTCTGTCTGTCTGTCTGTCTGTCAAGACCCTTTTTCTCAGGAACGCGTGGAGGTAACAAGCTGAAATTTATAGAAAATACTAAAGTCTAATGCCTCTTAGAGCTGTGAAAATTTCAAACTTCTAGACCAACGCAATCAAAAGATATAGTCGAATATGTCGCTAATTTCAGCAAATTTACGACATTCCCAAATAAATCAAAACCTACGGGGTACTTCTCATGAACTCAGAACCTTGAAATTTGGCACGAAGCAACACCTTAGAGCACAGATAAAGGAAAAATTGCGAAAACTATAAATTTTTATTTGCATCATATGAAAAATTTTTTTTGTATTATTTTATACCTACTACCCTTTTTCTCATGAACGCGTAAACGTATTAAATTGAAATTCATATCAAATACTCAAATCTATAATACCTTTAAACTGTAATAAAATCAAGCCTCTATGTTAACGCATTCAAAAGAAACAGCAATTTTAGCCGCAATTTTAAATTCTCAACTACTCTCAAAAAACCAAAACCTACAGGGTACTTGCCGTGAACGTAGAATCTTGAAATTTGGTATAAAGCTATTCCTTAGAGCACAGATAAAGGAAAAATTGCGAAAACTGTAAATTTTTTGTTACATCATATAAAAAAATATTTTTCATAATTTCATACTTACTACCCCTTTTCTCATGAACGCGTAAACGTATTAAATTGAAATTCATATCAAATGCTAAAATTTATAATACCTTTAAACTGTAATAAAATCAAACCTCTATGTTAACGCATTCAAAAGAAACAGCAATTGTAGCCGCAATTTTAAATTCTCAACTACACTCAAAAAACCAAAACCTACAGGGTACTTGCCGTGAACGTAGAATCTTTAAATTTGGTAAAAAGCTATTCCTTAGAGCACAGATAAAGGAAAAATTGCGAAAACTGTAAATTTTTTGTTACATCATATAAAAAAATATTTTTCATAATTTCATACTTACTACCTCATTTCTCATGAACGCGTGCAGGTATTAAACTGAAAGTCATATCAAATGCTAAAGTTTATAATACCTTTAAACTGTAATAAAATCAAACCTCTATGTCAACGCATTCAAAAGAAACAGCAATTTTACCCGCATTTTTAAACTCGCAAGTACTCGCAAGGGAATCAAAACCTACAATATAAAATTTTATACCCACTTTTCCTTAGGGTTCCGTACAAACCTACGGGTTTGTACGGAACCCTCGGTGCTCGAGTCCTACTCGTACTTGACCGGTTTTATTTCTTTTTATGCTCCAAAAACGTACATTTCGCTCCTCCAAACAAATCGAAATTCATAGGGTAGTTGCCGTTTATGAAGTTTGGCAGATTTCGAATATTCATATATACCTACCTACTTAGTTTAAGTTCAGGAAAAAAACTGAGGACTATTATTAAAATGACTTCTGATGACTATGCTATTAATTCATATTAGATTTTATGTTAAAAAAATGGCTTTATATAAAAGTACGTAATTATCGAAGTGAAGCAAAGTTATGCGCGTACGTCTTTAGATAGGTGACCCAGTGACCTCAAATATTGCTGACATTTTTTGAACAAAAAAAGGCGGCAAAAGGCCGATTTTTCTAATGCAGTGGTTGTAATTTTTTTCTTATACAAGAGCTACAACTACGTTTCACGTTTACTACATTTCATTCGTCTGTCTGCACTATGTAGGTACTAACTCTACAAAATTGAATGCTAGGGCCTAAAGCCTAAAGTAAATGTATTCTTTTATTCTATAATTTTATTAATCAAGTGAATACGCATAACCTTTAATAATATTATATCGCTCTATTATATTATTATTGAAATTTTGATCACAACAATAGAACAGTGATTAAAAAGATCATGTTGAAACATTTCCGTTACGTAGGTATTTTGAGTTTCAATTACTTTGAATTTTGGTATTATTAAAGTTAAAGTTTCCATAAATGTATACACGTTGTAGGTACATTATATTTTTATCATTAGATAGGTATAGGTACCTAAAAATGTAAGGTTTTAAAATGTTTAATGAAATTGAGTCTGCGAGGTCCCAGTTCGAGGCGAACTACTAGTATTATACTAGTTACTTATATAGTAGTATAATAAAGTGTGTTGCGGAGATTTATAGGTGACGGTTATCATTCACCATCAGGCAAGGCACCATTCGACCAATTTTTAAGTGCATGCCGTTGTTGTAAACGTCAGAAACATTGAGTTCGTCCATCGGGAGGCAGTATCAGTGACAGTTACAGTGCAAGCTAAACAGAACATGTGACGGGAGCAGTCCGAGTAATGAACGAGTACACTACGTGTCTACACTCAGCTGCGGCGAGTACACGACGTGTCTACACTCAGCTGCGCGAGTGATCAGCTGTCGGCGCGCGCTCGACGCGGCCGAGTGGTGCGCCGACATCGGCGCCGACACACAGGGGAGTCACTGCAGTACCACTGTTAGAGCTCAGAGGAGGTCGTCTTATATGTCAGATTCAAGAAAAAGAAATAATTGACATGAAGTGTCAGTGAGTGAAAAAATGTAAAAAACTTTTGATATCAAAATGGACATGTTATACAATAAATATGCTACTCGTTTTTGTTCAAGTCCCAGTCGCAGTCCCAGTTCAAGGGCGTACACAAAACAGGGCGTTTTATTTACCCCTCTGCGCTTACGCTCCAAAGTCTAGGAGTGATTTAGACAACCACTTCACACTGTAGTCGTATCATGACATTTAACATAAGATACAAAGTACATCCATTATTGGACATAAATAACTATTAGTATATAGTTGAGATACGGGCAAGTTAATGGTCCATAAATGTTGCAATCTCAAAAAACAAATAAATCAGTTAAAACATCGATTCAGAGCAACGAAATGAAATTCTTAAAAAATTAAAAACACTATATAGTAACTAAATTTCCGTTCCGTTTTCGTTTCATACCAAAAGAACAAAATTATAGTAACAGAGAACGTGAAAATGATGAATAGTATAATGAACAGCAAGAAGCATAGAGGGCATCAAAATGTCCGGAGTAGCGTCACTGCACAGTGCATGTAGAGTGCACGTCACACGAGCGACAGTATAGGTGACAGCGTGCAGCGCCGGGCAGGGAGCGCGTGTGTGACGTCACACGACACCTATGTCACATCGGGTGAGTGTGACACGGCGACGCTGCCACTGCACTGCTCTTAGGGTTACTGGCTATCGCACATACGAGTATGTGACTCTCACTATTAACCAACCAAAATAAAATAAGTTTTTTGAAGTGAAAACTTCTTTAGCGGCGCTGAGCACTTTTTTGTATGGGTAAAAACTTTAAAACTCGCGTCAGGGTCACGTGATGCTGATCGAAAAAGCGTAAGATCGAGGGGAAGGGAGAGGAACTAGTATCTCCCACTCTTTCTACCGTGCCTGAGTGTGCTGCTCTGTTTAGGCGGCACAGGGGGCTTAGACAAGCGCGCGCCCGATATTTTTTTTTTATATTTTATATTTTTTTTATTAGACACTTAAATAGGTTCGAATCAAAACTGTTTGTTTCTTACTTAAGTTATCATAAACCAATTGTATCAGTTGTAAAAATTTGCGATGATGATTATGATAATAACGATGGTGTAAAAGTCGTCGAAATTATGGATGGAAGTTGATTTTTCTGAGAGATAAAATTTAATGTTATATATAAATAACGATATAATATTATAAATAACAACATATAAATTGTCATATTTGTGTACGATAGCGCAATAAATAAACATTGTATTCTACCTCATAAATGATAGTATTTTTATACTTATAATTAAACACAACGTTAATATTGAAGTTTTCACTTCTGCCGGCACTCCCGGAGTGCTATTTTTTTTTTATGTGATGAAGTAGAAGACGAGCAAGACGCTCTCCTGAAAATTACACTATAATTTTAAAGAAAAGTCCTTTAATAACTAAAGTACGCGCGCGATAAAGCGCTCTAAGGCTTACGTCACACAGAGCCGGTAAAGCGAACGCAATCCGGGACGGAATTTTTGTAATGTTCTAGTTTGTACGAAACCTGTCACATGTAAAGCGGACGCGGGCAGGAACAAAATGAAGATTGCGACCGCTTTACCGCTCCGTCCCGCCTCAGTGTGACGTAACCTTAAACGTCCAAAGTGCACTTTATTTTTGTCGTGAAAGTCACTTGTACGCGCTAGCCAACAAGCTCTCTGAGCCCGTGCTGATGACAATATAATGAAGGGCTTCGGTTCATAAATTTAAATCATACAATAATATAAAACGTTATAATTATATTGCGTTAGCGATTCACGCGATCCTCAAGAAGTTAGAAAAACATTCATTTAGTTCAGCTAATTGGCAATACTTATACGTTGAGCCTAATATACCCCACATACGGCTACATTTAAAATGATTTTATGTTTACGTAGTGTTTGTTAACATAATGTATCGATCACACTTGGAGCGTGCAGGTGTGAGCGCTCGTCTCACGGAGTGTGCTAGTACATTATATTGTCAGTCGAGAGTTAATATATTCCATGATCCAATATTGTGATACTCGATATAACGACTGCTCCATAAAACGCACCACATACATACATACATAAATACATTATATAATACGAGTACGTCTCATACATACACTCTCTCATAATGAGCTGCACATAAAAACTATAATATACTAACTTATGCTCGCGGCTTTGCCCGCACAGCAAAATCCTTTCTTAGCGGAGGTCTATGTCATTAAACCTATCTGTGTCCCAAATTTAAACAAAATCCGTCTAGCGGTTTAGGCAGTGCGTTGATAGATCAGTCAATCAGTCACTCTTTCCTTTTATATTTTTAGATTTTAAGTTTGGTTATTGGTTAACTTTAAACATTGTAAGATAGTAAATTAATTAATAATTATTCAAATTCAGTTTTAAATTTCGTAATTAACATTCCATCCTAGGGTCATGTTGGATTACTTAAAAAATCTTGACAATAAAAAGTCTGTAAATGTTAATCCGCAGATTGATTTTTATTTTATTGTATTTTGGAAGTTAACATATAAACATTTATAACTTAAAATTACACAATCGGAAAAAGTACCAACCATTTCAGTATTGTTAGGTACCTTATTTTATAATTATACCCTAAAGCAGCAATGTATGTGATCCACTCCGCACCAGTCGTCCAATATAACTTATTGTAAGAACTGTGTCGCAGTGATACAATAATGTGATGTGTAGTCACGCGCGGGATGTAAACCATGCTCTATAGAGCCCACACCATACTGATCATGTTATGTTATGGGACCATGGGGGTATTCTATGGGGGTTTATAAAATATACGTCAATACAAGCTGTATCTTTTTGAAGTGAAAACAACATGACACATGACCTAAATCTATGAATTGTTTCGTATAAAATGTTTAAAGGAGGTTGTCAATTCGATACAATCTAAATTTATAAAAAGTCACTAACTGACTCATAAGCTAAATTTCGAGTATTAATGCAGAGTTCAAAATACTAAACAGATTGAGTTGAATTTTGGCGCAGAGTCATAAATAATAATATATTCGCTAAGAAAGGAATTTTAAAAGCGGACAAAGTTACGCTTCTTGTATTATTAGTTGTTTTGAAAGATAACTTCGCAGCACAATTTAGACCAAAGTTAATTGTGTGCAGCACCGTTCGGTGTGAATTGAGACTTACAACTTTCTTCCCTTTATTATAATTTATTGAGATTTTGAAATGAGTTATTGCTTCAAATTTATAATGACCATAATATTATAATAATGTTTATTGTAATGTAAAGCCAGTCGGAGTGTGAGTCGAGTTGTGAGTCGGTCGCGGGAACATTTTGTTATTGTAATATTGCGTCGAAGTTGCGAACATACTCTGCATTAATATTGATGAAGCAAACAATACCTTCATTAACGAACTTACTTTATTTATAATACTAGCTGACCCGCGCGCACTTCGTTGCGCGTGACAGTCAATTGATAAAGCGAAAATTTGGTGGAGCCATTTAGAATTTAGACTATGATTGTATTTCCATCCCCGCGACTTTGTTAGCGTATGTATATTTGCTCCCGCTGTAGGTAGTGAAGTATTCTTCTTTCTTCTTCTTTTATTCTTATATCGGGCTGGGTATTTCAATGCAGTTTTGTTTCGCTGCCGTAGGAACCAATCCTATGTCCTTCCCTAGAGGTCAAACTTTCTCGGTTTAGCGGTTGTTGATTGCATTAACAAATTTTCACGCCTCTTTTCAGGAATTAAAACTATTTGTAGTCCTTTCCCGGTAACTCTTTAACGTATCTCTATACAGTAGAGATACGTTAAAGAGTTACCTTAACTTAAATTATTATTGGTAACTATTTTCTCACACTATCCTTCCCGCGACTCAAATCAATTCCGTGGTTTCTGAATTTCCATTAAAACTGACCCTCCTTCCTTCCTCCTTTAATACTGATTCTCCCTTAAAGTTAATTTCAGACATAAATAAAACGGTCAAGTACGAGTAGGACTCGAGCACCGAGGGTTCCGTATAAACCTACGGCATTCTACGGAACCCTAAGGAAAAGTGGGTATAATATTATATACTGTAGGTTAGATTCCCTTGCGAGTACTTGCGAGTTTGAAAATATGCGGCTAAAATTGCTGTTTCTTTTGATTTCGTTGACATAGATGTTTAATTTTTTTACAGCCTAAAGTTATTATAAAGCTGAGTATTTGGTATGAATTTCAATTTAATACCTGTACGCGTTCTTGAGGAAAGGGATAGTAAATACAAAATTATTAAAAATATTTTTTATATGATGTAACTAAAAATTTACAGTTTTCGCAATTTTTCCTGTGCCTGTGATTTAAAACGTTGCTGCGAACCAAATTTCAAGATTCTGAGTTAACGGCAAGTAGGTTTTGATTCCCTTGAGAGTAGTCGCGAGTTAAAAAATACGGCTAAAATTGCTGTTTCTTTTGAATGCGTTGAGATAGAGGTTTGATTTTATTACAGTTTAAAGGTATTATAGACTTTAGTATTTGATATGAATTTAAGTTTAATACCTGCACGCGTTCATGAGAAATAAGGTAGTAAGTATGAAATTATTCAAAATATTTTTTTACATGATGTAACTAAAAATGTACAATTTTCGGAATTTTTCCTTTATCTGTGCTCTAAGGAATTGCTTTTTACCAAATTTCAAGATTCTACGTTCACGGCAAGTACCCTGTAGGTTTTGGTTTTTTGAGAGTAGTTGCGTGTTTAAAATTTCGGCTAAAATTGCTGTTTCTTTTGAATGCGTTGAGATAGAGGTTTGATTTTATTACAGTTTAAAGGTATTATAGGCCTTAGTATTTGATATGAATTTCAGTTTAATACCTGCATGCGTTCATGAGAAAAGGGGTAGTAAGTATAAAATTATTCAAAATATTTTTTTCATATGATGAAATTGAAAATGTATGGTTTTCAAAATTTTTCCTTTATTTGTGCTCTAAGGAGTTGCTTCGTGCCAAATTTCAAGATTCTGAGTTCACGGGAAGTGCCCCGTAGGTTTTGATTTATTTGGTAATGTCGAAAATTTGCTGAAATTTGCGACATATTCGACTATATCTTTTGATTGCGTTAGCCTAGAAGTTTGAATTTTTCACAGCTCTAAGAAGCAATGGACCTTAGTATTTCCTATAAATTTCAGCTTGTTACCTCCACGCGTTCCTGAGAAAAAGGGTGTTGACAGACAGACGGACGGACGGACGGACGGACGGACGGACGGACGGACGGACGGACAACAAAGTGATCCTATAAGGGTTCCGTTTTTTCCTTTTGAGGTACGGAACCCTAAAAACTATTCATTAACAGAACTTAAGCTATCGCTTAACATTAATTTAGCTCATTTTAGGTTCAGCGGTTACTGATTTCCATGCAAAGTTTTTCGAAAATGATTCCCGTTCTCGTGAGAATTTCACAAAATTCCTCCTTATCGGTCGCCTACGTTACATAAAGAATACGTTGTCCAAATTTCATCTAAAACGAAGAAGCGGTTACCAATCTACCTTTTCTTCCTTCTTCTAAACTGAAACTCAATAGTGTCAGCGGTTTCTGATCTCCCATACAAACTTTGACCCTCCTCCAATAATAGTAAAAATTATTCAATGTTCCTAAACACAATCTATACAACTAATTGCCGCACCCGTGGGAATTTCGCAAAATCCCTTCTTATGGGTCGTTTGCGTTACTTAAAGAACACGCTGTTCAAATTTCAGCTAAAACAAAAAAGAAGGTTAACGATTTCTTACACAAACTTGTATGACCCCCCCAACCCCTTAAAGGTTGATTTCTGGAATAAAATGTATCGCATATCATTGTTTAGGATTCAATCTACCTCTGTACCAAATTTTAGCTCAATAGGGTCAGCGGTTCTAAATTTCCAGTACATACTTTGACCCCCTCTTTACCCACCCTTAAATGTAAATTTCTGTCATAAAAGCTATTCAGTGTTCCTAAACACCGTCCAAACAATCGTTTTACAAAATTTCAGCTCAATCGGTTCGGTGGTTACGGATTTGCATACAATCGTTTTTCGGAAATAATTCCCGTTCCTGGGGGAATTTTGCAAATATCTCTTTTTATCGATCACTTATGTTACCTAAAGAACACGCTGACCAAATTTCAGCTTAAACAATGTAGCGATTAACGATTTCTTACACAAACTTGCACCCCCCTTTCCCCCCTCTTAAATGTTGATTTCTGGGATAAAAAGTATTCCATATCATTTTTTAACACTCAATCTACCTTTGTACCAAATTTTAGCTCGATAGAGTCAGCGGTTCTAAATTTCCCATACAAACTTCGACCCCCCTTTACCCCCCTTAAAAGTAAATTTCTGACATAAAAACTATTTAAAGTTTCTAATCACAATCCCAACAATCGTTTTACAAAATTTCAGCTCAATCGATTCAGCGGTTACGGATTTGCATACAAACGTTTTTCGGGAATAATTCCCGTTTCCGGGGGAATTTTGCAAAAATCCCTTGTTATAGGTCGCCTACGTTACCTAAAGAACACGCTGGTCAAATTTCAGCTTAAACAAAGAAGCGGTTACCGATTTCCCATTCAAACTTTGACTTCCTTTATCCCGCCTTAGAAGTGGATTTTTGGGATAAAAACTATACCATACAATTTTTTAGGACTCAATCTACGTCTGTACCAAATTTCAGCTCAATAGGGTCAGCGGTTCTAAATTTTCCATACAAACTTCGACCCCCCTTTACCCCCCCTTAAAAGTAAATTTCTGACATAAAAGCTATTTGATGTTTCTAATTACAATTCCAATAATCGTTTTACAAAATTTCAGCTCAATCGGTTCAGCGGTTACAGATTTGCATACATTCGTTTTTCGGGAATAATTCCTGTTCCTGAGGGAATTTCAAAAAATCGCTTCTTATTGCACGAAGAAATTTTCCTAGGAATACACTGTCCAAATTTCAGCTCAATCCGTGCAGCCGTTTGGGCTGTGCGTTGATAGAACAAAAGTGTATTAACGATTTTATATAATAGAATAAGTAAATCTTTAGATAGATATAACTCTTTTATTTAAAAACCGATTTAAATAAAACCAATACTATTTACAAATTAGAGAAATTTGCAACGTTTTAGCGAAAACTGCATACAATTCGGTTGTGCCGTTTTATCACACATAAGTAATAACCTTTTTACAAATTAAGCCTAATAAAACTACTCTGGTAAATTTTCGTTTATGGCGCCATCGATAGATGGCGTATTTTTAGTTTGTCGCACTTTTTGCTTTTTGATTTTTTTGAATTGAATTTACTTTATATTCTATTACTTTTACTTCGAAATTTTGATGTAAATTAGGGGCGATAATGTGTCCGATATAAATGATTATTATTTATTTTATTATTTTATTTTACGTTTCCCTAGGAAAAATTGACAAAATGTTTTACGATCTAGATCGCGCAAGCGACTTTTTCGCGTCGTTTTGTTCATATGCGTATTTTCACAGTTCACCTTAGTAAAGGATCACAATGAATGGGGAGAAATTTCCATTCTTATTATATGTATGGATATGGATTATATTAATTACAAAGTCAACCTTAATATCTGTTGTGCCAATTGTTGTGTAAACTTATGACATTATAACCTATATGGAATTGGTATATACACACATACTCCATATTAAAATATATTATACAACGTCATAAAACCTATCTGTGTTCCAAATTTCAACTCAATCCATCCAGCGGTTTAGGCTGTGCGTTGATAGATCAGTCAGTCACTCTTTCCTTTTATATATTTAGATAGATACCTAATCTTATTTGTATGTCAGGCAACATTTAGATGTCGTAAAAGGTACAGAAGGTACTTTTCAAACTGAATAATGTCTTCGAAGTTGTTGTAAAAGTACCAGTGACCAGCGGTTCAAGGCAACTATTCCTCGACAAACAACTGCCTCGACAACAACGCAATTGTTCTGTAAGAAGTTCAATATAGAGGCACTATCGACCAATTATACAACTTTAATTATTGGTCAATATTTCTCACTATACAGCGCATATATTGCGCTCAAAACATGACCAATGACCTCCCCAATAAGGCCCTATACACCAATGTACTGAATAACCAAAGACCCTGATAATTCTTTTTATTTCTATCAATGGATGTTTGAAACTCTTTTAGCTATGGTTTAAGGTAAATAACAATGACTATCAACTCAATACTGTTACTACTGTATTTGTAACTTATTCCTGTAATAGGGCATAGTTAGTTATAGAGTAGTGGTCAGCTCCACAACAAGGGGTCAGATTAGTGTAAGAATGTGAGAGATAGAATCAGGAGGAAACCTAATCGCGGTGAGACAAATGGTTCCGTAGCGGCGGCTACGCGGCGTAGCACCCTCTACGCGGCGTAGCACCCTCTACGCGGAGCTACGAGCCGGCGTCAGTCGCGCGCCAGACCTCGCCGGGGACGGTCGCGTCGCATCATGACGTCACAATATATTTACGCTCAATAAATTATACATTATTTAACATCTGTTCGAGAAGTTATCAAAGTGAGTAATATAAGGCGAGTGACCGGAGTCGCTAGTGCAGTGTGCTCGACATGTTGAAGATGCGGAGGATTTGTCATCTCATATTCAGGCTGCTGTTCCTACTTGACGGTGAGTTGTTACTCTAAACAAATGGGATTTAAACTGTCTACGTGTGGTAAAACTACGGGCAAACCTTATTTTTCAGGAGCAAGTAACGTAATATTTAAGCTTTATTTTGTCTATTTTAAACTTTCGCGATGAAGATAAAACATCAAAACTAAACCGATAAATCAAAGATTAAAGATAATGGAACTTCTCGATAGTAATTATCGATATGAATACATTAACGAAAATAATATGAATCAAAAGCATTACATGTTATAAATGTGTCGCGTAATTTGACACACGCTTTAAATTCTGTTATTTTATCTTAAGCTATAAAAAAAAATTGACAAATATTTTTCACCGAGTGTTATGTAATAGAAATTAACTTGTAAATATTTATTATAAAATAGTCATGATGTAGATATAATGAAAGATAGTATGTAAATAAAGAAGTGAGCGTCAATTAGTTTGTCGGCGCTAATCCAGATCGAGTTTGGCTTCCGACATCACCTACAAGGCGCGACCTCGACATTCTATTCTAACGCTCTTTCTTTACAATATAGCTCTTATTCAAAGGAAAACATTTTAAATGAAATACAATTATTTATTGTCAATTTTAATTTAAAAGTATACTGACTTCTTTCAATAATTATATTATAAACCTGCCATTCTTGCTTTTGCAACAATAAATTTTCTTGGATTTTTTCATTTTCTCAAATAAAGCAAAATGTCAAAAGAACCTTATTTTTGAGAATTTGACTTCGCGCTTCGCGTGTAATGACTCCAAGTTAATTATTTAATTAGTAAGTACTAAATACTAAACTTTAAAGTAACGTTAACGCTACTGATTTTCCTGATATGTACTAAGTTAGGATCCTGATTCAGGATACCTAATACCTTTAGACTTTAAAGTGTATAAACTGAAGGGGTATTTTAGAATGGCAATTCAGAATATCTAATATATAAAATTCTCGTGTCACAGTTTTCGTTGCCATACTCCTCCGAAACGGCTTGACCGATTTTGATGAAATTTTTTGTGCTTATCCGGTATCTATGAGAATCAGCCAACATCTATTTTTCATCCCCCTAAATGTTAGGGGTAGTCCACCCCTAAATTTTTTATTTTATTTTTTAGACAAAATGTTTAATTTCTATTTTTTTATGATACAACATACAAAAATACATACAATACTCAATTTTCAACCTTCTACGATCAATCCTTATTTTTTAATAGCCATTTTAGTAATTTAATTATTTTTCCTCTCCGGTCGAAAACTGATAAATCGTCATTTAATAAGATTATCCCCGCCAGATGTCTACAGGTGTCACTTCTGAACGAGTAAACAGCACTGAGTAGGGATGAGAACGAAGTTGGTCTCCTTTCTTTCTCACTCCCTACACAGTTGTCGGCCATCATTATTGTTTATGCATCAAGTGTAGTAGTAACGTTGACAATTATTATTTTGCTATCTCAGTGTAACTCTCATATTAACTTTTAATCATTCCTATTTTATCAATAATAATTAAATTATCAATTTTGAGTGTATTTTGCACGATTTGTTAATCAAGTGATTTTATAACCTCAAAAGTACTCAACACGTGACACGAGCTTTCAATAACAACGTTGAAATTATACTAAATTTTGTGTTGAAAGTATACTTTTTTTTTATTTATATCGAAAATGTTGTTGATCTTATAAAAATGTAATTTTAATTTAATTTTGAATTATAATCTAAACGAAAGGGATTGAATTGAACTCTTCTATAAAAAATATGTTTTAGTTATAACTACATTAGCGTATTTATAAATAAATAAATAAGAAGTGTCCGGCGTATAGTACTGATTAATGTGGCGCGACCTACGCTTGACCGTACTTGGTGAAGTAATTATAATGGGAGTATGGCACCCCGCGCGGGGGGCAGCCAGTCGTGCAACGGACGTGCTAGAAGGCGGACGTGCGGCTGGTACCTAAAATCCCGGTGTTACAAAGGTAAATATCTGATTCATCTGTGTTTGGTTCAGCTAGAAAACTGATTACAATGCCTTGTGTGAAAAAAAAAAAAAACTGTTTTGGGACTTTAATCTGAGTTTCGAGTCATGCTTTTGGATAGTAGATTCATGAAGAAAAATACAAATACTGAAGTCTATACGTATGATGAGTTATGATTGATTTTAGGCAAAATACTGATTCATCTGTGCCTGATTTATATGGTTAAACCCCTATATTAATCAGAAAATAAATTCGTTTTGTCCCCTTCAGCAGGAAAGGAGTGCTGTTGATGCGTATTTTTCCTATTATTGACCATGTTAACAGGTTTAGTATTGCTAATGACATATATTTTCCTCATCATATTATGCTTTTGAATAAGTATGCAAAAGTAACTGGAGTAAAATTTTATTTAACTTAATGTACGAGTAACTTTTGATATGTTTTAGATTAAAAAGTAGGAATCATTATATAGGTACATAATAATAAATAATAATTTTATAGAAATATTGTAAAAAATGTAATCTAAGATGTCAATTAATAAAGAAAAATAAATATATAAACGTAATAATAATAAATATTCGGCACATCTGATGCAATATTTTCCTTGTCGTTTTTTTTTCTTGTCTTGTAACTATCATAAAAAATATTTATTCATAAGTAAAATTCTTTATGATATATCTAATTTATATTAAATGTTGCAGCTCACAAAAATGCCACGCAGTAAAGATGAAATAAAGGTGAAAAAGAAACTCGCAGAACGTAAAAGCACTTGATTTCATAACTTAGCCATAATTAATAATTTTATTTTACTAAGGCAGCATAATGTTGAAAGTGCCATTTAATTAAAGTTGATCTCAATTCTCATACTTTATTATTAGTGTATTATAAATACACTAATGCAATGTGATTGTTTTTTTAATTAGAATTAAAATTGTTTAAAATTGAGACTGATGTCAATAGTGTCATTATTAGAATAAGTTTTTACTTCTGTGATTTTCAAATAAAGATAGTTAATAGTTATGTGAGTTAATAAGTAAACAGGACTGATTAGACGGTTAAAAAAATTAACAGAGTAAAATATTACGTAGCAATTATCCTAACTTTGTAGCTCCTTACATACCTATATTTTGTATTATTATGTTAGAATAAGTTTGTACTTCTGTGATTTTTAATCATTATGAAAGGTTATATTATATAATAATAGCTCTATCAATAAGTATATTAAATAGGAACCATTAATTAAAATAAGCAACATAATGAAACAATATTAGTAACTTTTTTGTACTCAGAAAAATTATAATATGCACAATAGTTACACTTTTTGTTAAATAATAATATTCTCGTATCTTCATATTATTAAATAAACATATTATTGTTTGATATTAAATGATTGGGTATGGGCAACGGAACCCTAGGGGACAGAGGCTGGCTGATTTCCTGGAGAGAGAGGAACTCTTCATGATGAACTCTTTCTTCCAGAAGCCGCCTCACAGGAAATGGACTTGGATGAGCCCCGATGGTTCCACGAGAAATGAGATAGACTTCATCATGACCGACAAGAAACGGATATTTAGTGATGTCTCTGTGATCAACAGGGTTAAAACCGGCAGTGATCACCGACTTGTACGAGGCTCACTAAATATAAACGTTAAGCTAGAAAGGTCCAGTCTGATGTAGTCTACGCTCCGACCTACCAGTGCCCATATTCAAAACCCCGAAAGCTTCCAACTCGAGCTCACAAACCGCTTTGCTTGCCTTGAGAACTTAGCATCAGTGGACGTGATCAACGACGGGCTAGTGGAAGCTGTACGCACGGTCCAAGTTTTTTAGACCCCGTCGTAAAGATAGACCTCAGAAATTGGCTGATCAAACCTTAAACCTCATGGCTGAACGACGCTCGTTACAGTTGCAATCTCCCGATGACGCCGAGTCTTATAGGCAGCTCAATAGACGTATATCTAAGTCCTTGCGTCATGATCTGCGTCTCTTTAACACTAACCGTGTCAAAGAGACAATTGAGCGAAACCAAGGCTCCAAAGTGTTCGCGAAGGACAAGTCTATTGGGCAAAGCCAGCTGACGAAGCTGAAACGGGAAGATGGCAGCATAGCGTCGACCAAAGCAGAGGTTTTAGGGGACATCGAGAGGTTCTATGGACAGCTTTACACTTCGGTCGCAAAGCCCGTTGACAGCTTGATAGGAGATCCAAGAGCCAAACTGTCCCGACACTATACCGAAGATATCCCGGACATCAGTCTTTACGAGATTAGGATGGCCCTGAAGCAGCTTAAGAACAACAAGGCGCCGGGCGAAGACGGAATCACTTCAGAGCTTCTGAGAGCGGGTGGAACACCGGTACTTAAAGTCCTCCAGAAACTTTTTAATTCCGTCTTGTCCGAGGGCAAAACGCCTGAGACGTGGAGCAGAGGCGAGGTGGTGCTGTTCTTCAAAAAAGGTGATAACAGCCTATTGAAGAACTATAGGCCCATTACGCTTCTGAGCCATGTTTATAAGCGGTTTTCAAGGGTCATCACGAACCGTCTCGAACACAGACTTGATGACTTCCAGCCTCCCGAACAAGCCGGTTTCCGAAGAGGCTTTAGTACCATAGACCACATTCATACGCTGCGGCAAGTTATACAGAAGACCGAGGAGTATAATTTGCCATTATGCTTAGCGTTTGTGGACTATGAAAAAGCCTTTGATTCGGTGGAAACATGGGCGGTGCTCGAGTCACTTCAGCGATGCCATATTGACTATCGGTACATTGAAGTGTTGAAGTGCTTGTATAAGAACGCCACTATGTCAGTCCGAGTACAGGAGCAGAGCACGAAGGCGATTCCATTAAGAAGAGGCGTAAGACAGGGAGACGTTATCTCTCCGAAACTGTTTACTGCCGTAATGGAAGACACCTTCAAGCTCCTGGAATGGCAAGGACTTGGCATCAATATCAACGGCGAATACATCACTCACCTTCGGTTTGCCGACGACATCGTAGTCATGGCAAAGTCGATGAAGGAACTCAGCATGATGCTCGATGACCTCAACCGAGCTTCACAACGGGTGGCCTTAAAATGAACATGGACAAGACGAAGGTTATGTCAAATGCCAATGTTGTGCCCACCCCAATATCTGTTGAAGGATCGGTACTCGAAGTTGTGGACTCGTATATTTATCTAGGACAAGTAGTCCAATTAGGTAGGTCCAACTTCGAGAAAGAGGTCAACCGCCGAATCTAACTCGGTTGGGCAGCGTTCGGGAAACTACGCAATGTCTTTTCGTCCGATATACCTCAGTGCCTCAAGACGAAAGTCTTTGATCAATGTGTGTTACCAGTGATGACTTACGGCACCGAAACGTGGTCCTTCACCATTGGCCTCATCTTGAAGCTCAAAGTCGCCCAGCGTGCTATGGAAAGGGCTATGCTCGGGGTTTCTCTACGAGATCGAATCAGAAATGAAGAAATCCGTAGACGAACTAAAGTCACCGACATAGCCCGACGGATTAGCAAGCTGAAGTGGCAATGGGCAGGCCATATAGCACGCAGAGCGGATGGCCGATGGGGTCGAAAAGTGCTCGAGTGGAGACCACGGACTAGCAAACGAAGCGTAGGACGTCCACCCACAAGGTGGACAGACGACCTTATAAAGGTCGCCGGAAGACGCTGGATGCAGGTCGCTTCCAACCGGTACATATGGAAGTCCAAAGGGGAGGCCTATGTTCAGCAGTGGACGTCCAATGGCTGAGATGATGATGATGATTAAATGATTAATTCACATAAAACATTTAGTTTTTAATTTTTATTCCTGTTTCTGATTCATCTGTAACAAATTCTGATTCATATGGGCACAAAATATTTGAACGATCATATCTCGAAAACTACTTTATAGAAATGAGTCCCTCATTCACATATATGTTTTTTAGGATACCTATTTTCATATAAACATGTGTTACAGGGCTAAAAGTGAAATTAAATTTTGACCATAGGAATCAGCCGAAGAACGCAATTTCGAAGAAATGTCCTTATCATAAAGTGTACAAGATTTAATATTAATTATTGAGATTAAATATTAAATCATTATATGTAATCAAGTAGTTAATGCGTAACATTTTTGATAAAGTAAGTAGTGTCTCAAGGTTCAAGCTACCTCAATAATAAATATGTTCTCAATCGGCTCAGTGCGGTAGAACAAAGTGGAGCAGAGTAGTGAGTGAGAGTGGAGGGTCGCGGTTCAATTTAAATGTAAATGCAGACTTCATAAAACTGTCGTCAGCCGCGAGAGGCAAGAGAGGGGGGAGGGGAGGGGAGGGGGGAGGCTACTCACGAATATAAAACAATCAGCGAGAACACGCGGACATGACGGCTACAGCTACAGCCACATAAAAGCTACCATCGTAATATATTACACTCATATTATTTAGCTCTAATTATTATAAAAATACTATGTAAGTTATGCGCCTTAAAATTTGTTTTACAGTCGTGCTAAAGCTAAGTAATAATATCCATTTATCATGTGGTGTCGTGTAGTGCTGGCAACTTGAACTGTGTCCAAACTCCACCTGCTGCCGACTCCCGACTCTCATAACATTGCCTCGTGTGCTCTTCTTGTTTGTCGCTTCACTGTTGACAGAGTGGTCGTGGTCGTTACGACGTCTGTGATGTGACCCGTTTCACGATATGTCTCCACTGGTCTCGTACTGCAGCCTTTCTCGTACAGTCGTGCAATAGGGATGTTGACACATGTTTACGAATTCATATAAAGTTATGTTTTTCACATAAAAGACAGTATTTAAAAACCTACAATCACATTTTAAGGATCTATTTACAAGCCAAAATGGAATAAAATCAATTATAATTTCAATAATTTTTAACTTATTATTACGCGAATGCGAACGCCAATCAGGGCGCGTGACGTCACACCACTGGCCTGTACACTTACGCTTCCTAAGCAATGTTCCTGATTTCGACACATTTTAATCGACCGAGCGAAGCGAGGTCTTAGAGTCGAAAGCCGCGAAATGCCTGCGTATGGACCAGTTTAACGCTTGACCTCTGGTGCTTAAGTTTGGTCGACGTTTACTTGAAAACGGTTAATCCAAATTAAATGAAATTTTACACACAAGTTAAGAAGGTTAATTGGATAATTTTTGTAAAAAAAATTAGCTAAATAGGTTCCAGGGTTGCAGAGATATAGGTGACTTAAAGTCTTTACGATAGGTCTGACGATTATTTCAAAACTGGAGCGCTGATAATTTTTTTCCTAACATATACACATTTTTTATAAGCGACACAAATATATTAGCAAAAGTATTTTTAAGTTTGTATGTATGTTTGTTACGCGATAACTGGAAAACCAATGGTCCAATCTGCATGAAACTTTGCAAACGCGTTATATAAATCCATAGAATTTTTAAGTTCGAACATGAGCCAAATCGGTCGAAGGGTTCAAGAGTTAAAGAGATTGCTTTATTACAATGAAACCGATGATCCAGTCTTGATAAAACTTTTTAAACAGGTAGTACAAACTAAAAGAATTCTCACGTCCAAAAATGAGCCAAATCGGTGCAAGGGTTGTAGAGTTATAGAGAATGCAATATTACAATGTTTATCGATTATAATATTATGAGAACTGCAGGGATATTCAGTTATCCGTCAGGGAACCGAACCAAAGACCGAATTGTCAAAAATCGATACGACGTAATACGTCATTTCATACATTTTTGATAATTCGGTCCTAGGTTCGGTTCCCTAACGGATAAGTGAATAGCCATGTTGAAATACTCAAAATATTATGAATTTTAATGATCGTGCGGGAGGTGCAGGATATTATGTTCAAATTTATTAATCAAACTTAAACCTATTTTTTTATTCAAATAGTAGTCCAGTCAATGAGTGCCCAAAAGAGGCATGTGGATCGAAAAGTCGAAAGCAGAAAAACTAACTTAAGAACTTTGTTTGGACTATTCAGGAGATAAACATACTAAAAGTCCCCACCCCTCCGAGGTACGCCCGAGGGGTGGGGGGGCCGAAGAAGGTCCCATTTTTAGGTTTTTTGCCTAAATGTCAAAAACTGGGCGTTGTACGATATTTTGTTGTACTACATTATAAAAGCTTTAAAATTTCCTTCAACTTTGGCTTTAACACTTTTTATCTATATCCAATCGTTGTCTAGCTATGAGCTTCCAAACATGGTCTATTTTTAAGACGCTGAAATTAGTTTTCCATACAAAGTCGGTAAAAAAATCTTGCAAGTAATATTTGACTAACTTCTGGTTGTCGTACCATAATGAATCTTTGCAAATGTCTAGAAATATGATGACAGTTCAATAATTTGGTACCACTGAGCTGATCTGATGATGGAGCCAGGAGGTGTTTTCTGAACCTCTTCAATGGCTATTAGTTAACCCGTCGAGTTTGGGCACATTACATTCGAATTGGCATAAGCAAAAAACCTAAAAATGGAACCTTCTTCGGCCTCCCCCCCTCGGGCTCACCTCGGAAGGGTGGGGACTTTTAGTATGTTTATGTTCTGAATTGTCCAAACAAAGTTCCTAAGTTAGTTTTTCTGCTTTCGACTTTTCGATCCACATTTCTTCTTTCACTGGCCTATAGGCTACAGTGCTTCACTTTTGAATGTAAATTTTACAATTATTTAGATCTAAGTATTTTATGACTCTACTGCTCGTTCGAAAAGCATATCTATGAGAAGAACGAGCAAGAAACTTATTGGGATTGTTATTTATGTGTTTATCACATATCATTATGCCATTAAAACCATCATTCACTCTAACATCTGCAAACATCCCTGACGCTCTGTAGTATCGAGACAGCGCCAAAGCATCCTGAAAGCATTGTTGTACTGGATCCGCAGCGCCTTGAGATCCCTGTTTGTAAAGTTCATCCACAAGTTTTTTGTTTAAAAAAAAAAATAATAATTAGGCCTACTTTTGATCACATCCCACCTGATGGAAAGTGCAAATGTGATCGACGAGCTGCACGTATAAAAAGTCTGATAATGCCTTGAACAAGGATACTTTGTCTGGCTCAGTAGCTGTAGATACATCTTGAAAACCTGCGAGCCTAGATGTTACGCGTGACTGTCATAGCTCTGCGTTCTCGCTCCAAGTCTAAGTCATCATCGGCTGCTACGACAAAAATGTTATAGAATTAGCTACAATATCAATATAATAACTGTTGTAAATTTGCCGTATAACACAAGTAAAGCTAGATATTTTTTTCCAATTTCAATTCTTCTAATGTCCACTGCAACTTTTTCGTAAACAAGTGCTACAAACTATGAAGATTTTGTGAGAATTTTTGTAAAAACTTTAGTAATATTTATTATTTTATTCTATTATTTTCTGCAAGTGACACACAACCTTTTTCATATAACCTTTCATATTTTATTATTATTGAGAGCACACATAACCTTTCATATTTTATTATTATTGAAATTTTGATCACAACAATAAAATAGTCACAGAGATAAAGATTTTTTTAATGTAG